>CM029132.1:12582462-12647462 GCA_016859345.1 Istiophorus platypterus | reverse complement strand
GTGTTGAAGGTCCCAACACTGGTTCATGTCAGAGCAGGGAGATTTAAATGCGCCCGATGGCTTCACAGCCAGCCGGCTCAGCGGCGCAGAAAACAAAACACAAAAGTAGTTCATTTTACTTCTCTTTGTCTCCTTTTGACATATCCCTTTTCACTGCTTCATCGTCTTCTCCCTGTCCCCATGTCTTCTCCGTCTCTTTCACCTTCACTCCTCACTCAACGCTGATTTAAATGCCAGTTTGCACAAAAGGTTTGTCGTTCTTTTTCCTTCTCATCTCCTTTTTTCTGCTCATATCACTGGTCTCCATTTATCTCCATCATAAAATAGGCAGGTGATTGTATTGAACACGGGACTTATGACTTTGTTGCTTAAGCATTATTCAGTGAATGTCTATCTCCTCTGCACACGCACACAGATGCCGGCTCCCATTAGCTTCTTACACACTGAACCAGTTAAACACACATACATAAACACACAGTTGAGTAACACAAAGTCTGTGGTGTCCTGTCCAGTATGTTGTGTTCTGGGGGCTTTTCTGATTGTTCTAGTCAGTAGTCTGGACTGCGGTCAGCCCCCGTTTCGTAAATGTGTGTATTACTGACACAATAAAGAGCTAATAGGAGCCAGCGTTTTGTGTGTGTGTGTGTGTGTGTGTGTGTGCGCTCCTCCCTGAGTGTTGTGTGAGAAACATAACACTTGTGCCGGCGTCTGCCTGGAGCTAATATTGGTGTCAGTATGTGGTGTGTGTGTATGGTGGGGGGGGGGGGTTGTGGGTCCCTGTCCTAATTAAGTTTGTGCCCCCCATGTTCAAACCAATACAAACATTCCTAGAATAAAGCCTCACTAGAAAGCCATCTCACGCGTACTACTGTAAACCGATCCCAACACTGCTCCTCCACAAACACACACGTGAGCGCCCGGCCAGCACATGCGCACACACTTCGACACACACAAGGCAAAATCACTGTAACTATTCCATTTGCCCCCCTTCCTGTACCCCCTGGGGAATTTCCTCTTTTTCTCTATTTTGATTTCATTACCAACTTAAGTAGAGCATCTTCCACAACTTTGACATTTCTTTCCCTTTTACTTTTTTTAAATTTATTTATTTATTTTTTTTTTATTCCTCCTTCACTTCCTGTCCAGCTGCGATTATCCAATAGTGGTGTGCCAGGCGCGGTTCAGCCTGGGTCGCCTGCTGTGGACTGGAATACATCATAGCTGCAGGCTCACTATCTGACATAGCCTTGCCCGATTAGGAAATACTGTATACGGGACACAGCCAGCGCTAATGCTGTGCTAATCTGTTTATACTGTGCTGCTGGTTCCCATACTGAATACAGAGAACGCTGTATTACAGGAGAATATGAAATGGAATTATATATTACTTTATTGTATGGCAGAATTGATTATGTGAGGATGGATTTTTTTTTTTTTTAAAGAGTTCTTGGTAGAGTAAGTTGTATAAGATTTACTGCACAGTTAAATGGAATGAAAAGAAAACAAATGATATGGTAGGATAAATGATCTTAAAAGGTAGAATTTAACTGATAAAGAGAATTGAATAGACTTTTATTATGTTAGAGGGAAACATCGTTTGTGGTAAATTGAACAACATATGGTATACTAAAAACATTATGTTATAGTAGAAGAATGGGGGGAGGGCTACAACTATACTGGATTTTTTTTTCTATGTGTTATATATATATATATATATATATATATATATATATATATATATATATATATAATTTATTTATGCTAATTTTGAATTCAAATGTGCACCAACCACCTGGGGGGAAAAATGCCTGAAAGGGCTGTTTACCTCATCTCAGGTAACTGTTTAACTTAATTTTTTTTGTAAATCAATATGTCAGTCTTTGTACATCAAGCCTTTTTAGAAAATAAGATGATGTGTAGTTCCCAGTAGAAAACAAAACGTTACTTTAAACCGAAATGTTGTGTTTTTAGTTAGATAATAAGTAATATAGTGTAATAGCATCTACGGTTTGGTGAGACAGATTCCATTACTTTCCATTGTAAATGTTGTGTTTTTCCTCCGTGAGCTTTAGTTTTGCATAGTCATTAGTTTGGGGGGGGGGTGTCCCAGCCCAGCCCAGCTGTGAGCAAACGTGTGTGTTTTGCTGATGTAGATAAAATATGGGGATGTGGCCTGTGATGACAGTTGATTCTGGAGCTGTCTGTGTAGCAACAAGCCATTTCCTGCACTAAGAACCATTAGGACGCCACCCAAACCTTCCACCCCCGTCAGTCATCCACCATGCTCCTGTGTTCCTCTGCAGATGTGCACATGCACACAAACTCACATAGAGAGGAGGTGGGGAGAGAAGGGGGAGTGTGTTTTTGTGAATTTGTATGTGCATATGTGCTGCTCTCCTCTTACCCCCCCCAACCCTGGGGCAGTCCCCCCAAGACTGAAGGGGGGAGATTGTGCATTCATTGGAATGGAGGCTGAGATGGAAAGGGGGAGGAGGAGGATGAGGGTGATTGAGTGTGCTGCCTGGAGAAGAAAAAGGGAGACTGAAAGAAGAGAGAGAGAAAAGGAGAGGGGGAGGGGTGCGCTGCCTTGTGTTTAAAAACAGGGGGAAAAGGGGGAGGAGAAGGAGAGGAGCAGACAGGCAGGAGAGGAGGTTCAGGGGTGGAGGTGAGGGGGAGTTGGCTGGCTGGCGCCGTGGCTGGGTTATGTCTGTGGAGAGAGGGGCTGGAGCTGTGCTAATGTCAAAGTAATAATTTGAGACACTTTAATGTAAATGTCTGTTTATTACTCTGATTATTAGAATCTAATATTAATTCAGCCTACGGTCAGTTCATGATAGTTTTTAGGTTTTCTCTTCTGTGGATTCTGGCGTCAGACGGGACAAATTCACTACTACACAGGAAGTGATGTGAGCCTCATTTTTGTTTTAAAAAAAAAAAAAAAAAAAGTCAGCATAGTTTTTTTTTTTTTAAATAGCTGAGAAATTTCAGTTTTGGTCTCGATCTCTTCTTCTGCTAATGAGTGGTCAATGTTCTTGAATGTTTTTTGTTTTTTTGTTTTTTTTTTCATCTCTGCTGGGTATATTGATGTTCACTGAAATTTTCAGGCAATGACAGGAGCTTGACTTCCTCCTCACTGTGCAGCATAACGTCATAGTAAAACCCATTCATACATTTATGTTCAGATTAGAAAGTTACAACTTTAACAGTGTGTTTAAAGCAAATATTAGATATAATGTGCGTCTGAGTCTAGAATGATGCATTTTTGGAATGGATACAAGCATAACTGTGTAGTGTATCTGAAGTGGGCGGCACCAGCTGGCATAGTGTTGCCTCCAAAGTATTTCCAGTGCAGTGTGGTGTATTGAATAGTGCATATACTTTGGTGCAAGTTTAAACAGGATCTCCTTGCAAAACAGCTTTTCAGAGCACCAGAATGCTAGAATTTGCGCTAATTCCTTTAGGATCCAGGCTTTGTTGCTAATGGCAGTACGCGTGCACGTGCAAACACACACACACACACACATAGACACACAGTACGTGTATTTTATTCTGTAGCTAAATGGTCTAGTCTGATACTTTATCTATGAGTACACTACTTTTATATTCAAAAGCACAGTTCGTTAAGGCACAGAGGGATAAAGCTTAGGTGGTTAATTCTATTATGTAGGGTCAAAGGGCTCAAGCAGATTAGCTTTGGCCTTGGAGCTTATATCTACCATAGAAACTAGAAGTAGCTGTATATGATTAGGAGACTAAGACAAAGAGAGCCATCGAGACATGATGAAAGACAGAGACTGAGAGGCTAGAAGGTCTGGTGGAAGGTCGGATCCACATTCACCAGCGCTACTTCCTTATTTATTCAGGATGGTCTGGATCTGAGCTCTAGTAATGGAGACGCACAGGAGAAAGAAGAATTAGAAAGAGAATAGAAAAAGAACTGGAGATGAAGAGATGTCTGGGAGAGTGAAAGAAAAATAGCCATGCTGAGATTTTTGAAAGCTCCTACACACACACTCACATCCACATAGACACACACACAGGGCCACTGGTAGAGGTAGTATGCTGAGTGTGCATATGGCTTCTTTGTTAGATGGAGACGGGCTGGGGTTTGTTGATTTAAGGTAATGGCTTCCAGTTGTCTAAGGCAGGAGAAGGCTATGTCACTACCACTAGGGATAGATAGGGGATTGGCAGGCTGAGTCAAGACAAAATCCATAACACACACACAGAAACAGACACACACACACACACACACACTCTTACACTCTTACACTCTTACACTCTTCCCACAAGCACCTAAACACACAGACTGTGAGTTGCTTCTATGGCACAGAGGCTGAGACGGACAGACTGACTGACACAGGTATGTGTCTGCATGCACGAGTTCTCGCTGCATGGCTGATTTTATCACAGTTTGCCAAAGGTCAATGGTAGAACTTTGTCTATGTTTATAGCGTCTCTTGCATAATGTGTGTGAAAGGCTGTAGATTGTTAAAGTGGTCTGGCTCTGTAATAAAGCACAGAGTTCTTTATAGCTCACGATGAAAGGGGAGGGAAGGAGGAAGGAAGAAGAAAGAGAATTGTTCAGGGAGGTTAAACAGTAGAAAGAGTGCTGAGTTTCTTAATTGAAACCTGTCAGGTATTTGATTGTGTGTGACTTTTCCCTGACATTTTGTCCTTGCTCTATTTCTGCTCTGAGCACATCTTCATTTCCCTGTTAATGATGCATAAACATCCCTGAGATACAGGAATGTGTCTTTACGTCTCCATGCTAGTGATAGCCATGGCTGGAGGCTTTTTCTTTTTGGTTGTCTGTCTGTCTCAATCTTGTGAACCCAATATCTCAGTAATGCCATTGCTATCTCTTCATATTTGGCACAAATGTTCACTTGGACTTACAGATAAAGTGATTAGAAGTTGGTGGTCAAGGTCACTGTGACCTCATAAAACACGTTTTTGGCCATGACTCAAGAATTTATATGCTAATTTTGACAAAATACACTCAATACCTTAATTGAAATTCCTCCAAAGTCTTCACTACATATAAACTACAACTTAACTGGTAGGCAACCATTAGGCAGTAACTCTAGTTCCCTCTGTTGTATTGCTAGTATTCATTATTAGCTGCTTTTAATCCTGCTGTTGTACTGGGTAGGTGCAGCTGGTGACTTCCTAAAATCTAAATCTACAAAAAATAGAATGAATAAGTACAAAAGCAAACAAACAAACAAACACAAAAGAAAATCGGTCCATGCTCTGTTTCTTTACCTCACTCTCTAATTGCACGCAAGGAATGTGCAGTGTCTTTGAAGGTTTCTGCTCTTATGATGTTATCCCTTTGTTTTTCGCTGTGTTTGTTTGTTTGTGGTGTTTCTCATCAAGTGTTGTGGCGCTGGCCAGCATTTCATTGGGTGTGCGCACATGAGCCTGTTTCAGTACTTGTGTCTGCTTTTGAGTTTGGTGAATGTGTGCGAAGCTGAGGGCACATCTGAGACCGCTGTCAAAAGTAGACACAGGTTAAGTTTATCACCTAAGTGTGTGCCCAGGTGTCTTTGTGAATGACAAGGTGAGACTTTCCCCAGCTTTGTAAGAGAGCTGGGTTTGCTTGCAGGTATGTGTTTGTTTTTTCAGTCTTATATCATTAACACAGAAGCCAGTGTTTAATCATTCTTTGTCCCACTGGTTTGACTCACTTAATGACTTTACTCCAGAGTTTCAAATTTTAAGACATGTAATCATGTGTTCAGATTATTTTGTGGTTATATTCAGATAGTTCTAGAAAAGATATTTTATATTTTGCTAGCAAAGGTATAATTTACTCTTATTGATGCCATGCATAGTGTTGTGCTTTTGTGGTGGTCTTTCATTGGTGCATCGCTACATCAACATATCAGGTTGTTGTCCTGGATAATGTGTTAATCCAAGGCTTTCCTAACAATAGGCTACTTGTAAATTCAGCACAAACCTAGCAACATAGGAATCCCATTTGACTTACGAGTGTTTTACCTTTATTAATGGTCCAGCCATTACTGCAGTGGGTCTCTCACTGAGATCAGTACTACTACCAACCTTTTTAAAATACAGGGAATTTATCCGTCATTGCTAATTTAATGGTGTTTCACTCCGATGGCTGTTTCACTTATTTCAAATTTTATCCTATTATTAAGACTAAATATAGTGACAATATTGCGATATTTCACAGCTGGAGACACACAAGCAATTGTACTCCCTGATGTGAAACTACATTCCGCAGAATGAATCACATTTACGTAGCAAACACAAGCAAACAGCCATTAAGTCCTGGTGTGTGTGAGTGACGTAAAACAGCAATACACACAAGTTACGCTCTTCATGCGACTCTAGCAATCAGGTTAGTACATCTGAACAGGTCTGTGGCCGTTCATTAATGACGCATGTAAAAAAATGCATGCACACACAGCCATGACGTGTGAGTGACCCCACAGTGACCTCGATCGACCCAGCTGATTAACTTACAGTAATGCATTAAACCGATTATGAGTCTAAGGAGACGGAGGGTTAATAAGAGAAGAATAGGAGGAATATGTAGGTGTGTGTGCGTGCGTGTGTGTGTGCGCGTGCATGTGTCTGTATGGTTTGACAACTGTATTAAACTGATCAGCGAGCATGGGAAGCTGTACTTTGTACTTGATTATTTGGTTAGTCTGTCCTCTTCCTCTTCTACCCTCTCTTTCCTTTCTTCTCATCTCATCACTCTTTTATTTTCTGCCCCCTCTTCCCCATCTATCTCCATTCCTCCCCTTCTATTCCTCCTCTCATTCTTTCTCTCTGCAACCTGCCACATCGTCTTTTCCCTCCATTTTGTCTCCCCTTTTTCCTTCTCCTTTTCCCTGCTCTTCCTTTCCTTCCTCTCTTTAACCCAGTTCCACACTGAACTCTGACCCCTCTCGCTTGTGTAACATCAATGATAACTGTGCTTTTGTGTGCGCATGTGTGTTCCACAATGTCTCTCGCTCCACTTCTTCTCAATACATGAGTCACAAGTCGCAGTTGAGCCACACAGGAGTCATTCTTTCTGGTAAGATGCTGTTAAAGCTCTCAAATCTGCAACTTTATGATCAGCCTCTATGATCAGCCTCATTTTCTATCTATTTTCATTTCTGATACTTTCTTTTAGTTTTATTTTCACAAATTTATTTTACGTCTGTGGACATTGTTTTGGTCATGCATTTTGTTTAAATGGCAGGTGTATCTGTTTGTGTGGAAAGCTGTGTGAGAAATCAAAGCAGTTTCTGTCTTGGATTGTTAAGAGAATAACTGTGCCTCTGTATGTGTGTCCGGAGGGTAGCGGGTGCATTGTGACCTTTGTTGGTCTGAATGTGTAAGTGTGCGACTGTGTGTTTGCCCCCAGACCGGTAACATGATCTGTCTCGAGGAGTTGAGCCCTCCAACCTTTGGTCTGTCTGCTCCCTCCCTTTCCGTCTCTTCTGTAACTTCCCCTATCCATACACAGCCTCTGTCTTTCCTTTTTCTTGTCTTTTATCCTTCTTTCTCTTGCTAATTTCACTTTTTCTCCTCTTAACCCTAAATTTTATCTGTGTGAGTCAAAAACCTAGAAATACATCGTTCTCTCATACGCGCGCACACACACACACACATACACACACACTCTCTGTAATCAGACTGCTTTGATTGCAAAGATCAGAGAAGGGAGAAGTACTTCTGTGTGTGTGTGTGTGTGTGTGTGTTTGGGGATCAGTGTTGATGTTGTAATTGATTTTCTCTGTTTCCTTTGTTTGACTAGTGTTAGATGTCTGGCAGCACTCTGGAAGCTTCCCATACTGTACTGCACTGATATGATATTGTATAGAGTGTGTGTGTGTGTGTGTGCGCGCGCTTCGGGTAGGGCAGGGTGATGGAGGAGACCATGAGACAGGCTGAGTCTCTCCCACAGGATTTCTATCCAATATATAGAATTACAAGCTTCAGAGTGTATGTACTTGATCTCCTCTGTCAGATGGTCAGCACTGCATATTTACTCCTCTTCCCTCCATATTCAGTCAACAAAAACAGAGAAAATCTGAAAAAAAAAAAGTGACCCTAAATACATTCCTGAGGCATAACCAAGTCCATGCGTTTAAGCGGCTTTGGGAATTGAGAGGCCTTTAATAAGAGACGGATAACACATTTAAAACACCTACTCTGATCAGCTGATGGCCGGTGGCTGAGATGTGTGGGTGTTTTTTATATACTGGAGCAGTGTTGGGCTTCTAGCCAGTTTTATAGACCAAACTACGGCCCTCCACCCTCCCACTGCCCACTACTGCAAAATATTCTCTCAGAAATCAGGTCTCAGATTAGGCTCACTCCTCTGGGTCCGCCCCCCCCCCAAAAGGTTTCCCCAAGGTTTCCAATCAAACTGGAGCTGAAAACACAGGCTGAGCGTGCACTGTACGTTGTTTAGGCAGTGTGTTTGCAGTTTCCAGGAGCCCTGTGTGTCTCTTGTACTGTGATGCCATATGGCGGCTGTATTAGCCGACAGTGTAAACACAGCTGGCTGCCTCTCGTGGTGGCATTGGTGAACAGCAGTCTGCCTGCAGATACAAAAAGCCCTAATAGGAGGATCACATTCACCGCTAGTACATTAATATGGCTATTAGGCACATTGGGATTCATGGTGTGTTATTTGTAAGGCACATTAGTGTCGATGTTGCAGCCTGATATCCAGACTATTAGTGATGTTAAGCTGGTGATTATTAAGTCTCTTAGCGGCTGCTCACATTACACTGCTGCAGGCAATTGTGATTGAAAAAATTTTGATGACTTTTTTTTTTCTGTGAATATTGAAATCTGAACATTGCCAATTAAAATGATATTCCTTCCTAATAAAAGAAATATATTCTCTTAGTTAAGTCATTGTCACTATTTAGGGACACAGCAACATTCTGTTTGGTTTGTTTGTTTGTTTGTTTTTTTAAACACAGAATATGTCCATATACCATAATTTGTTACAATTCATGTGGTTGGCTGATAAAGGTATTTATCAATAATGCTGATGTGGTCGTCTGAAAATGAGGCACAAAGAGGGAGATAAAGAAGAGAGGAGAGGGCAGGTACTGAACATTGCACATCATAAATAAAATGTCAAACGCTGGTGCATGCTAGCCAGTGCTCAGGGTAGCATGAAATCTGCTCTCGCCCCCTCCTTTCTTATCTTCCCTCCCTATCACATTCCCTCTCTTGCTCTTTGTGAATGTGTGTAATCGTGTGTGTATCTGTGTCTGTGTGTGTGTTTGTGCATGTGTGCACAGGGTAATTGAGGTGTGTGACCTTGCTGTAAGCCTGGCAGGTGTGAAGGGAGGGATGGAGGGAGGCAGGGGGATGAGATGAATGGGGGGAGAGGTCGAAGGGAAAGATGGATGGATGGAGGGCTCTGCTGTTATATGTTGGCAGACTGATAGCCTGCCTGCATGCATATATGTATGGTAATGTTTGACATTCTGTAGTGAAAAGAAATACAAGAGATTGTGTGTGTGTGTGTGTGTGTGTGTGTGTGTGTGTGTGTAGGCGGAGGCACATTCTTCTGCTGTAAGGTCCTCTGTATACAACTTGGAAATGAGATGTGTGTGGGTGTATGTGTTATTCAGCAGATGAAATGGCAGTTATAATTTAATATTTGAATTTTAATAGGTTTTAAAAGATTATTTTGATTGTAGGGTGCCGGGCACCCTGACTTCTTCGAGACCCTAATATACTCCACAAAAGGCACGGTTAGCAAGGTACATGTAGTACTGCACATAGTGAAAGTGGGTGTCTACGTATTGTCTAAAGTATGTGGACATGTGTGGAAGTGTATAGTCTGCAGATGTGAGCAGACCCCTATAGCCGTTCAGATGCTGAAAGTGTTTTATGGAAAGACATTTCTGCCAACAAGGGAATCAGCAATTCAGCAATTTAGTAAGGGGCCAGCCTGTGAAGTGTTGCAAACATACTGTAAAATCTTAGAATTAAAAAATAAAAAGACCATTGATCAGAGGCCAGAAGAGTGGTGATATGATCCAGTCTCTTTGAATCAGTTAAAACCCCAGCAGCTTTCCATACCAGCTGTGCAGTAATTATAATAATGTTCTACAATGATGAATTAATGTTACATGTAGCTCCTTTAACATGAAATCATCTCCACATTGCGTCTAACATCGTCCTCCAATGGTGTGGAAACAGAGCAGAAAGGCAGTGAGCTTTCACATGCCCATCCCCCTCTTCTTCTTCTCTGTTGCTCCATATCCTCCTCCTCTTCTCCTCTACCCCTCTGCGCTCTGCACAGTAGCACAGTGCATCTGTGTCATGTCACTGGGTTCTGGCGTCCCGGAGTAACCCCCCTCACCCTCCCATACCAGTGCAATGTCTCTCTCTCTCTCTCTCTCCCTCTCTCTCCCCCTCCTTGTGTGGCTCAGACTGTCATTCCCGATCTCTTCATCTTCTCTCCCTCCACCCGATCCCTCACTTGTGTCTCCCCCTCTCGCCTCTTTCTGTCATCCTCTCTTTCGCTTTACTTAATATGTGTCACTCTCTTAATTTCCCTCACTCTCTCACCCGATCATGCAGCACAAACAAACATACACATCAGTGCATTCTCTGTCCTGCTTTCCTCTCTCTCATGGAGCTGCACAAACACAAAATTGTCTCGGAGCATAGACCTACATTAATAGATCCAAGCCCCTGAGCTGGCTGCTGCATGCATAATCTGTCTGCTCATACAGAATGTGAACAGTGCGATTAGAAAGCTGTGAGTGTGTGTGCACGTATGTGTGCGTGTGTTTGAGACCCTAGGCTCCTCCCTCCAGAGAGGGGGAGACGGGGAGAGAGAGAGAGAGACAGACAGACAGGTGTGGACCAGATTGAGTTCCGCCTCATTTCCTTTGCCCTGTGCAGCTGGTCAAGGACACACATCTACACAAACACACATACAGGCATATCTTCAACACATGTTTATGCAAACACTTAAAATGCAAGGACAGAGACATGTATCTTGTGCATACCTCAAATAAAGAAAAAATGCAAGATGTAGAAGGATCAAATGCAGCATTAGCACAAACTATGTGCGCGTGTGTGTGTGTGTGTGTGTGTGTGTGTGTGTGTGTGTGTGTGTGTGTGTGTGTGTGTTCATGTTCATAAGCCTGCACTTGAATTCCTATGGAAAAGGATTACAGCATTAATTACAGCACGATTGGCAGAGTATTTCCATGGCGACACTGACAGAATTGTGAATGCTGGAAATCCAGCCAAGTTGTTCAAGTCCATCCCGCTGCATGTAATATTCATACACTATCTAATAAACACACATGCAAAGGCACACACACACACTCCATATAGCTGGGTTTGAATATTTATTTTTTTACATGACAGCGTTCATATTGGTTGTCCATTTTTCATTGTGGTATCAAATATATCAGCAGCAGAGGAAAAATTATGATTATGGCATACACTCATGAATACACACACACACAAGCGCTCCCTGCTGACATTAGCAGCTTTTGTAGTGATGTCAAGGCAGATTTTTATAAGGCTCAGGAGAGCTGGTCATTGGCTTTCAAAAGATTCTACCACTCCAAGCGTTTACCATGGGTTAATTTTTTTATTTTCCCTTCATGCATTTAGCTGATTTAGCGTAAAGTGCAATGGTAGAGTGAGATTTAAATCCTACATCACCAATATTACAGCCAGCCAACAGTAAGGAGGTGCAAAGTGTTTTCCCAAATTGACTTAGTTTCTTTGTAATGGCATTTCCATTTTGATAGAAATTACACAATACAAGTGTAACAGGTAAGGCTGGGAGCATATATCCACACTCACAGCATATTATCTGTAGTATCTTTGCAGTGCTTATGTGTATTAAGATCTGATTTGTGTTTCTGGATGGATTTGTCTGTCTGTCTGTCTGTGCATGTGAGCACGTGTCTACTCTGGCATCTGCCCAGTACAGGAAGTGTGGGATCACAATGTATGGAAGGGAGCCAGGTGGCCTCCCCTTTAAATACTCAGACACTGATACTTTGCCTTTAAGAAGACAGCCTATAGCAAAGGACTCATCTTACAAACAGAGGAGGGCCAGGAGGAGGGTTGGTATGTGTATGTTATGGGGTTGTATGCTTACTTGCTGGTGTTTGAGTGCTTGTCATATTATGTGAGTACATATGCATGCGTGTGTGTGGTCTTGTGAAGATGGTATGAGCCAGCATGTGGGGATCACGTGTGCCCCAGTCAGATAAAGAAGTCTTTGTGAGCAGATGGAGAAGTTGCAGCTCAGGTCTCACACATCCGCTTAAACGTGTGTGTGCGCGCACACACTATATATATTTATATATAGTGACCTATATGAACACACACACTGCTGCTCTCCTTTACATGTATTACTTCAGCTCTTTCATTTTTAAACACACTCTATTGTTAAATTCACCCAGTGTGGCTGGTTGCAAATTATAAATTTCCATTTTCATCCTTTTATGTCTAATAGGTATGAAATCATTGTGGTTTGGAGTGAACACAGACACAGCAGTGTAATTATAAAGGCCTGACTCATTCTTTTTAATATGTGACGGTTAAGTTAAATGGGTATTGTGAAACTGGATAGTACAGTTTAGCACCTCTGCACAGGTATGTGGGCTTGGCAGGGCTTGTCTGACCACTTTTCAGCTCTGTCTCACAATCACAGGCACATACACACTTGACCCCAGAGACTGTAAGCGTGCATCCTAGGCTAATGCCTACAGCATTAAACACACACTAAAAAAAATTACACACGGTTCTTTAGAGCTGAGGAAAATACTGTTGTTATGACTCATTATCAGAGTCCCACCACTTATCACCTTCAACAAAAATATCACTTTCTTATCTATTTTTTTCCAAAGTGTTTATTTTGCTGGGTTGCCTCAAGCCACATTTCTCAGACTGTGTGTGTGTGTGTGTGTGTGAGTGTGTCTAGCAAGTTTGGGCACGCAAGCTGCATGCTCCTTGTCATTCTGATGTTGTTGTTTTTGAGCTACCAGGAGTGTGTCAGCATACAGAATCTTAAGTACTCAGAGACTCGAGCTGTTTTGCTGACAACAGTTTAACTTGTGTGTTACAAGCTTGAGTGATCAGCACAGCCGGTGTCTGCCATTTGAATACGACCAGCCGACTCTTTTGCTACTACAAAGTCATATTCCTAGCATTTTGCAGTTTGTTAAAGATTACATTTTGTAAATTCTGTTTTCTTTGTTGGCTTTCAAACTACTGTTTTAATATAAACAGAACGGTAATGATCAAAAAAAACAAATTGGATCATCCATAATGCAGAGTTTTCCTGAGGGTTAGGTGCTGTTTTTAGGGATGGAGTTGACCAGTGAGGGATTCAGAGTTTGACGACAAAGCCATGTGTTATTTTGGAGGATTGACGTCATTAGACTGTTCCGGTGTCGACTGCTGTGGCTCTGAAGGCTGTCTACAGCTGTGAGAGATGCACGCTGCTCGGCTGCTGTGGTGCGGTTTGTGTGTGTGAGCGCATGCCTCTGTATGTGTGTTAGAAAAAGAGAGGACAATGAGGTTAAAAAACAGCACATGGCAAGTGTTAAAAGGGTTATATTCATCAAACACTCATTTTCACATGCTTGCTCAAACGACACACACAAACACACGCGCGCACATAATCGTTCTGTTCACAGGTCTTGATTTTGGAAGCAGCCCCAGCCAGGCTGCTTTCATGAGCGTCTGTCTAGACATGATTTATTACCAACTGTTCACTCTTGTCTTCTCTCTGTCTCTCTGTCTGTCTGTCTGCCTATTTATCTGGCTGTGTGTTCACTGCTGCATAATTTTCTGAGGAGGTGTGGCTCTGGTTGGTGAGACTGTCTGTCACCCTCGTCATCCATATGTGGGTTTCATTTTCCTATTCGTCCCCAAAGAGGGAGGAAGTCTGTCTCTCACTTCATCTATCCATCCGTTTGGTGCATATGTGCATGCGCGTGTGTGTGGGAGTTGGAGTGGGTGTGATGGTTTGTGAGCCAGGCTCGGTTTTGACCATGACCTTTTGCTGAAGCCATGTGGCAGAAGTTCACCGAGCCAAACAGCCCCGACCACAGTCAACCTGACACTCCTCCTCACTGTCTGTAGCTCTGCCAGCTCTGGCCACACAAACACATACATGTTTCAGTCAAATGAGACAGAAAACAGATTTACTGCCCAATTTAAATCCTGTATTTTGGGTTTGAGTGGCATGATGTTTTGTGCATTAGCATGTAGCTTTCAAATACCAGCACATCTGATAGAATATGCAAACAAAAACAGATGAATAAGAAGTTTTCAGTTTCAGTTTGGAAAGGTTAAAGGAGATCTATAGAGTGGATAAGCACAAGAACATTAGCCTGAAAAGTTTCAAGCAACCAAATGAATCAGTGAGCCAATAAGGCAAGTAACCACCCCGCTCACATTCAAACAGTGCCCTATTATAAATGTCCTTATCTAACCATATCCTGATTTCACACACAAGATCAGGACACAGGGTGTGACAGCGTACCAATGAGATTGAAAGTTGTTCACAAAACAAAGTGCCCTTGCTCATATCCAGTTCCATGATGTGTGCATGCTGATCAGCGCTCAAATTTTAGTATCAGCCCTCAGGCAGGTGACTTTGTTATAGGTTCATTTAAGGTTTCAACCTGTCCCAGGTGACTGCCTTTAAACAACAGTGAGCACAACGGACAAACAGCCATGGCACAAGGAGGCACACAGGCAGACAGTGAATCTAGATTGAAAGACACTGACAAATAAACTCTGTTATTTACCACCACTCCTGCAGCAGGCCACTATTTTATGTATGTGCATGTGTGTGTGTCCAGGTATGAAGTTTGTTGCCCTGACATGAAGAGACCTACTGAATCACCAGTGACTCAAGGGCTCAAGCAGCCCAAGCACAGCTATTTTACTCACGCCATACAGGCTCACACACGCTGAGGAAATGTGTGTTTGCCATAAGGTGAATGTGTTAAGCTGATATACCTGTGCACTAGTTAGGTATGTATAGCATGCAGCAAAGCAACAAGACAGTACTCATTTAAAAAAGAAACACAGGTGTCAGATTTTGCTCTCACAATTGCCTCTGCAACACCTGAAAAGAAGTGTGTTCTTAATGGTATGTTTTCAGCATGTGGATATGTGTTTAGCATGTGTCCATAAGGTGTTTTTTGTGTGTTTTTTTACAGTATATAAAGTGTGTGTTTGTTCATGGGGTTGGACACTTAGATGTGTGTTTCTCAGACAAGAGCACTTTTGATAGATGGTGATTGATGGGGTGTTTACCCAGTGACCCAGATGCCTGTGTGTTTTTTCTCAAGGAGTTTTTAGTTGAACTCATTTTTGTAGTCCTCAGGTTGGGTAATTTACCTAGCACCTATTCATATATCATGTTGTGGTGCATGTGCAGTTACCTTTTGAAGGATGTTTAGAAGTGCCCTAGAATTTGGTTGGTTGCATGGATAAATTTGGGCTGGTGACCTTTGTTGCATGTCATAATTGTCAATTCCCCCTTGTTTCCTATCTGCCTCCATTGTCAACTATCTTAGATAATGAATGCAAAAGGTAAAAATGCCAAACAAAGTCTTTAAAAAAAAAGTGAGTGAAAATCCTTTTTTTTCTAGATGTGCATCCCTTTGACATACCTGTACACGTTAAGGTTCAGAGATATTTAAGTTATTAAGATCATTGTAATAAATCACAGAGCAGTAAAGCTGTGCATTAACTGATGGTTCACACAGCATTAAAAAAAATAAAAACATAGTCCCTTTTTTAAAAAAAAAAACCAAAACAAAACATTGCTGGGACACTCAGAAAAAAAAAAGTTAAACCTAGCATCGTCCAGCATTCACTGCGTTGGCCAAGAACGTGCAGACAGCCATTACTTTATGTATTACTTTGTAAACTGGATATTTCCGCTGTAAACTTTGTGACCGTCATGGCCAACTACTTAAACTGGACTTCATGGGTTGTATTTTATCTTCTAACTGTACCCTTAGCTTTTCCAACAGAGCCCTGTGCTCTTAAACACTGTGCTGTTTTTGGTCTTAATGCCATTTTAGATGAATCTGCACAATACAAATGCTAAATTTTCTTTTTGTCTTTCCTTCATCTGTCTCTGTCAAACTAGCCCTGATCTGTTTTCACTCTTTCCTTATCTCTCTCACCCTATCTTAGATTTTCCTCCTTTTTTAAATCTTTTGTCTGGCTCAAGGCCTTCTCTCCATCTTCCTTCTCCTCGCCCTCTCTACCTCTTCATCTCCTTTGTTCTTTACCTCTAAGAGTTTCTGTTACTACACCCCTCTGCCTCTCTCTCTGTACTGGTTAATGTCAAAGGGAGATGCTCCCACTGGTTAACCTTTGCAGACAAAAGATAGACACTTTCTATATCTTTCTCTTGCTCCGCCTGTAAATATTTTTCTCACTCTCACGCAAGCTCTGATTTCATCTGTCACTGCCTGTTTCAATACAAATATAGTATAAAAGTGCATTTCATTACCTTTTTCGTTAATTTTGTTTTTCTCATCATGGCCCCCCCCTCAAGTGTTCTCACTCTCTCTCGCTCTCTTCTACTGTCTCTCTCATTATCTTTTCACAACCCTCCCCCTTCTTCCTGTCCCCAAAGTCCTGATATCGATCAAGGTCGAACGATTATGTCACAGCAAGTGACATTTATTCAATGTGTCATGAAAGAAGATATTCTGCCATTGCACCAATTCAGGCTCCAACACGCACTTTTGCTCCAGTTCCTTCTTTTAAGGTGGCCCGACACCCACATTTTCTCTAGTCCACCTTATTACACACAAAAACACACACAGCAGGTCTACACCTTTACAGTGGGGCCAGCTGTGGCCCTTTAGAAGGTGTAAACCTTTGACCTTGAGTTCAAAGGTCAGAGGCCTTAACTACAAGACTGCGAGATCAGTGAAGGCTGAGCCAGCTTTATTTGCCTCATATTGACACAACTGTTAGACACATACACACAACCTGCCTTAGGCTTTGTATACTGCATTGGTTGTGTGTGTACATGTTTAGTAGAGAAGCATATAGAAGCTGCCATGTGTAGTTGTGCTCTGTGTTGCAAACCTCTGGGTAGAATATCAGTAAGAGGAAGAAAGGGGTAGAGAACAGAAGAATGAATGAGGCAAAGATGAAAGGAATGAAAGAAAAAGAGCAGACACCAAAATTATCTGTGTGTTTAGTGGGTCATTCACCTTGCTATTCCACAACAACATTTTAGAATGGATATTGACCCAAAACAGAGTTTGTGCAGTCTCAGCAATAGCAAAAAAACTAAGTGTCTTAATGTCATAGGATCAAAGGTCACATGGATGTGACAGAACAACAGAGAAGGGAAGAGAAAACAGGTTGGTTCTATGTGAAGTATGAGTAGGAGGATGACAGAGGTTGTGAACGTGTTGGCGTGTTAGTGTCAACCACAACTATTAGTTAAAAGGGCATAGTCTGTGTGTGTGCTAGTTAGTGTATATGAGAGAGAGAGAGAGTGTGTGTGTGTGTGTGTGTGTGTGTGCGTTTTTCCTCTAACCATGCCTGCCTTTGTTTTTTAACACATCACAGGTGCTGTGTGTTCTTATGTTGTACATGAAGGTGTGTGTTCATGTTTTATGTGCGTGTTGGGGGTGGGGAGTTACACCAGAGTACCACCTGTTCTTAGTCATGTGGCCCAGCACTGACACTGTGAACCACTGAGCAGGCGGCACATGAGGAACACACACACACACACACAGATGGCCAGAGGACTTGTCGAGGCCCTGCTGTGCGTTTTGGCTCACACACACACAAACAGTGGTTTCATAAGACACACTGAATGACATATCGACAGGAGCTTGACCACAGAACAGTCAGCAAACGTCACGCATGCATGATGAAACGATCAAAGGCAGGGAAAATGAGCTGTGGTTGTCTTGTATCTTGTCTTCTTTTAGCCCGTAACTAAAGTGCCACTGACCGCTGCTTCAACTCGCACTGGAATGTCACAGATTTGCTTGACCTGGTTTTGACACAAGGAGAAAATAGAAACACTCCTTTAACATCCCACAACACACACCACTTCAGATTTTTGGACAAAGTTGTTGAATAAAATGTGTGTGTGTTGTTACCAAAATTTTGATGGATAGAGAGGTAAACCTGATTTAACACTGACTTCAGCCCCTAGTGACTGATTTTTTTTTTTTTTCGTGTGAAGGTCAATCAAGTAATGCAACAGATTCCCTTTAAGGATTTTTCAAACTCCTCATGGCTGTTGCTGTTGTCACTGTTCCACCTCTAAACTGACCTATGTTCCTCCATATTATGGTTTCAGGAGGAGGGAGGTGTCATGCTGGCCTGCTGAAAGACAGACTACATTACCCACGATCACCAGGTAAGGCTCTTTTTTTTTTTTAGCTTACGGTTCATAGTTTCTTCTACTGTGTTTTCATTGTAATCAGAATGAAATCAGTTCCTACATACCAATTTCTTTCATCGACAAATACAATCCACTGCATTCTTTCTACACAAACATGGACTGAACTGTACTGCACTTTCATTACTTCAAAATACTTTTTCAGGTATTTTCTTTTTCAATTGTTTAGTCTCAACCTACTGCATTTAAGTTTCAATATCAAATATCAATAAATATGTACTTGGTTTACACTTAAAAACATGAAGGTAAATGTAAAAAAAATACTGCACAGTATTCAGTTTAGTTCTGTAGAGGAGAAGGGCAAGATGTTTCAAAAGAGGGTGAGTAAGACATGAGTAAAACGAAGAGTATTTTATGTGAAAACGCAACTTCATCGGCTAAGAAGGTCATCAGTTGTGAAATTATGGGTGTGATAAGAGCACTGCTCCTTTTTTACAGTATCTCGAACAATCGGCTGTTCTTTTGAGAAGTGCGAATGTGTGTTTGTGTGCTGTGTAATTCCTCAAAGATTTGTGTACTTAAAAGGCTTCTGAGTCAGACATCAAACTTTCAACTGCTTGCTCTTCAAAGTCGCATTAAAGCAATGAAAGGTCAATGATTCCCTTGCTTTCTCTATTGACAACCAGTGTTTGCAAAATACTCATTGGTGTGGTATGTGTGGTAGATTGTTCCATTATCTCACTAAATTAATAAATGCTGTAGTCATCCGTGTTTCATGTTAGTTTAGACTAGCATGATAGGGATAAATATTTGTTACTCTTTTAGTAAAATTGGAGCTGAACAGAGAGTTAATTCATCCTCAGTTGACAAAAAGTTAATCAGCAGCAATTTTATTATCAGATATTTTGTAAGCAAAAAGCGCAACAATTTCCTGTCGCAAGCCTCTGGCTTATGAATATTGTTCTTAGTCTTTATGACAGTAAAGTATGTTCCCCTTGGTAGGACAAAGTGAGTAGTTTAAATAAGTCAGCTTGGGGGAATTGTAATTGGCAGAATTGACTATTTTCTGACATTTGACATTTTATAAACCAAACAATAAATCCAAGATGATCACCAAGTTATTTAAAAATGAAAATAAAAATTAGTTGCATATTTGGTTACAATAAGGCCTGGAAATCCTTAAATTTTAAGGATTAATTAATCCAGGTTTACTTTTCAAATACATCAGTCCTGGAGATAAAACACAACATTCAAAGCAGCCAGTACAAAAGAAGCAACTCATTTCAAGCAGTGTTTGCATTTACTGTTAAACTACTTTTCAATACCCTTCATAACAGGAAAGGAAAACTGACCAATTAGACAATCTCCTGAAAACATGATGTACTCCTCCAAGAGCCATACAAGCATTTAAGCTCCTCTTAGCTGGGTTTACTTTTCACTCAGTATAACTTTGGGATACTGATGATATTAAGCAGGACTGGAGTGCTTAGCTTATCTTGGAGCTCCAGTCAGGATTAGCCAGTTGTTTGAGGAACTCGAGGGAAGCCAGGTTCCCTATTGGCCCTCCTCTCCTTAAATAAGGGCCCTAATTATCAGGGCTATAGCAAACGATTCAGCCGGCTACATAGCTCCTATATGTGGTTGTGCTAAGCCAGTCTGTCTGTCTGACTGCCTGTGTGGCACTCTGTCTTCTCACAGTGTGACTGTATGTGAGTATTTGCGTGGAGGTGACTATTATCATGTCTGTCGGTCTCCCAGTGTACTTAAAGGGCTGACTCATGGTATGCCACATGTATACACACACACACACACACACACACACACACACCACACACATACAATCCCACGCACAATCCCACATATTAGAGCCTGAGGAGTACAGTCTGTACCAGGAACACAGTCTTCTACAACTGCAGAGCACACATACACACTAGCTCATACACATATCTTCTTTCCACTAATGTCACTATTTCTGGACCCTGTTAGTATTACATGCTATGTGTTTGTTAAAGTTTGTGTGTGTGTGTATTTGGTATGACAGGAATTTTGGGGCTTGTACCCGTGGGAGAGCTGCTATATATATATATATATATATATATATATGTATATATATATATTAGGAGTGTGAGAACTGAGCCATCTTTGTCCCCAATCTCTTTAATTACACACAAAGTCCCCACCACACACATACATGCCTGCCTCCCTTCCACAACATGAACACAAGATTGCTATCCATGCATAAGAGCTGTAAGAACTTAACCACACAGTGCCTCACAAATTTCTTTTTCCCCTTATTGTACCTTCCTGCCACACACACATTTGGGACCCCCCCGGAGAGATTGCAATGCCTTTGCTTCCCTTGTTGTGGTAGAGGAAGGAGAGGAATTGTGCTTGAAAATACAATATTCTCAGACTTTTACTCTATACACTACAGTAAGTTTGAGAAAAACAGCTGAAGGAAACCGTGTGCATGTGTGTGTGTTTGTGTGTGCGTCTCATGTCTTTCTGTGGTTGCATGGACAAATTTTGGCTGGCCCTCATAACTATAAAGGGTGTTTAAGGGTTAAGACTTGGTTTTAGGGTTATGGGTAGATTAGGGGGCTAGGGAATGCATTATATCAATGAATGTCCTCACAACTAATGTACGACAACTGTGTATGTGTGTGTGTGTGGGGGGGGGTACATTAGAGCCCCAACCGTACCCACAACAATCAGAATCCTCTTCCTGTGCACTTTGCAGGGCTAATGGTCTCCCACCACACTCTTTACAGTGCGGTTACACATACACTGACACATATTAAGTTAAGCAAAATCAAACACTTGAAAAAAGACCTTCTCACCATGCCTAGTGGAAGATATGGTGAAAATATCTCACACAAGAGGAACAATGTTAAAATATAATTTCAGATGCTGAGGTTGAAAATAGCAGACTGAAATAAGTTTCTTCACACACAGCAGCTAAAAGAGAGCAGCAGGAGCAACACAATGTAGGGTTAAATAGCGCAATCTTAGTTAAGGACAGAATCATGTAGAAAGAAAATGGACAAAATACACAACAGTGAGAAGCAGATAATATAGAGCCTATATACAGAAGGCTCTAGTTTACAGCTCTATGGTGGATAATTAAGGACTGTGGCTATTCGAGAAGTAATAGCTTCCAGATAATGTTATAAAAAGTCTTTTCAGCTGATTTGATGAAATATTATACATACAGATTTTTACAAGATGAAGGGTGCAGGTTTTTTTAGTATGTAATTACATCATCTGAAACTTAATTAAATAAGCAGTTTTGGACCACCTCCATCCATTTACAGAAAAATGTACTGTGTATTGAAATGCTGTAGCATTATCAGCTAATGTAAGCTTTTGGTCCACAGTTACCATCGGTTAGAAATACAAGCAGCCTCTTGAATTGTGGACTTGAATTTTCCACTCTTAGGATTTCCCTCTGGTGAGGAAAAAAACTAAACAAAACAGGCAGCTGGTAAAGCTTCCATCTTTGCATTCATTATGGTTAAGTTTGCTCTACAGTACTGTCCGTACTGTGTCTGTAACAGTATGCAGCTGACTTCTCCACACAGCCTTTAACAAACAAAAACAAATCATCCACATACAAGCAAACTGCGTCCCAGTGTCAAAGACCTCACTGTGCTGCATCCCTCCTGTCTCTCAACACAAAAACACATTATTGAACATTCATTGTCACTTCACAATAGATTCCATCCACCCTGGTTGTACATACCACACATGCCATGCACTTACTTCAACAAGGATTTTACTATAGCACACATATACATCTATCTATAGATATAGATAGATATAGATCTCTCTCTCTCTCTCTCTCTCATATATATAGATATATATATAGATATATCTATATATATATATAGATATATATATAGATATATATATAGATATAGATAGATAGAGATGTAGAGATATAGAGATATAGATCTATAGATAGATATATATAGATATATATCTATATCTATATATATCCCTCTTGTTACTTTTCACTGTATACTAACAGAGAAATGCCTTCACTTATCCCAAAATATTCTACAAGTAACCCGTTGTGATGTGAGAGAGGAGAACAGACAGCCACAGACTGATTTGTAGCAGGACAGAGAGGCTTCATAACGTTGTTTTTTTGTTTTTCATGTATGTGTTTGTTTTGACCATAAATAAACTCTGTGTGTGTCGTTATGTCATTGTCTCACCGTCATCCATGACACACTCCCAGCCTCCCTGTGCTGGCTAATTTTGCCGCCTCCTATCCTGCTGAGGCAGTGCTTTCTAAATATAACCCTTACACGTGTATGTGTATGTAAGAGGCACATACTGTTGGTTGTACCAATGTGGCCCTTTGGCGTTATTACAGAGTACAGGATGGTTACTTTGGCAAGGAAAAGCTGGAACAAATATTCCCGGCCTTAGAGAGACCCCTTGGTGTTTTTCAGAGCCTTGTTTACTTCACACAGGATCTCAGCTGGTGGCCTTTGAGCACATAGCCTGTAATTCTTGTACGTCTGTGTTCAGTCATTTCAATGTCACCTACTATTCTTATTAGCCTCATAACTCTGGTTTTATTTATAGGCCAAGCAATGTGGACTGTGTACTTATAATAAATAATACCTTAAATATTGTTCACCCTTCACAAACCCTACAGCATCCAGCTATGTATACAGACTATACCGTATAAACATTATACAAAGTTCAAATAATATATACACATAATCTGTATAACCTACACACAGACCTCGGTGAGTAATACATCTCATCATAAAATCTTACAGTTCAAGACTTTATTTCAACAACTTAACTGAAAATTGCTAAACAGGGGAGTAAGCATAGTTATTAGACTGTAATAGAGTAAATATGGGTATGACTCTTTAATAGGCATCTATATAAACGGTAAGTAGTTGCTTCATTAGTCACTAATAAATAATTTAGTTTTGGTTTATGGAGCAGTTATTTTTGGTCCAGAAATAGGCACTTGAATAGCAGGAAAAGTTTTGGGTGATCAGGTAGGTTGTAAATAATCCCTGTGACTGACTGGTCCATATGATCACTCAGTGGCAAAAGTTGCAGGGGATCTGGGCCAGATTCCATTTATTTTTCATAACCTGGAAACCCAAAAGGTGATCTTAAAAAGGCTTATAACGGATCGATTTAGATTTATTAAACTGTTTTGATAAATAATGAAGCCATTGGGAACAACTCATGAACCCAAGTTTCTCTTTAATATACAGAAGTCTCAACAGTAGACTTCTACTGTTGAGACAGTAGAAGTATAAAGGAAATAAAACATTTTTATTTATCTATAATTTGCTTGTAAATGCTCCAGTCAGCCATAATATTATGCATATCAGCTATATAGAAATAAACAGTGTGTATAGTTCATTAATCCACCAAATCTACCGTTATAGGTAGATTAATATAACTGAATACCCCCAACATAAGTTTATTTTTAAAGCCCCCAAGCATGTATCTGGCCCCGTTTATCTTCCACTCAATCTAATCGTAACAGTGTGGTAACTATCAGAGTAACACGGCGTCGGGGGGGTGCGGCGACTCCTCGTCCAGAAATAGACGGTCACACGGAAACAGGCTGCGCTCCGGGCTGCTCCGAGTCCGCCGCTCGGTCACGAGTCCGCCGGAGCGAAGCAAACGTAACTGTTCCGGAGGGGGAGAGAGAAACG
Organism: Istiophorus platypterus; assembly: GCA_016859345.1. Classification (NCBI taxonomy): domain Eukaryota; kingdom Metazoa; phylum Chordata; class Actinopteri; order Istiophoriformes; family Istiophoridae; genus Istiophorus; species Istiophorus platypterus. Next base: position 12,623,369 of record CM029132.1, on the reverse strand, counting down.
AGGCCGTCGGGAGGAGGAGGAGAGCGGGAGGAGGCGGCGGCGGCGCCGCGGTCCGGCTCCGCGGGTCCGGCTCCGGCTCCGCGTCGCTCCGCGCTGTCAGGGAATTCCGGGGCCGTGCGGCTGACGTCACGCGGCGCAGGCCGAGCGCGTGCGCGTCCCTTTAAAAAAAAAAAAAAAAAAGACGTAAAAAAAAGAAAAACCCACAAAAACCGCAGCCCAGCGCGAGACGATCCCCCGCGCGACAGCCTCCGCGCGCGTGCGGGGAGAGAGAGAGAGGTAGAGAGAGAGAGAAGTAAAGAGATAAAGAGAGAGAGAGGTAAAGAGAGAGGTAGAGAGATAGAGTGGTAAAGAGGTAAAGAGAGAGAGGTAGAGAGAGAGAGAGGTAAAGAGATAAAGAGAGAGAGAGAGGTAGAGAGAGAGACGCGGAGTCGCGAGCGAACGGGGGCTCTCCGCGGCACGGGCGCAGACGCAGGCATCGCACGGAACCGGCCGCGACTCTCGGGGAAGGACGGGCCCGTCGCCGACGTCGCCCTCCCTCCCTCCCTCCCTCCCTCCCTCCCCCCGGCCGTCGCCCGGCTCGGGTTTCACGGCTGTTCCGAGTGGAAGCGGCGCAGACTAACAGGGATTACGGAGGCTGCGGCTGCTCTGCGCTCAGCGGGCCGGCCGGGAATTTCTCTGCAGCCTCGGAGCTCCGGACCTGCGGATACAAAGACAATAAAACGCTTCCGTGGAGCTCAAGGAACCGGATACGTATTTTCATTGGGAATTTTTTTTTAATTATTATTATTATTATTATTCCTGGAGCGTCCGTTTGAAACACTTGGGCGATAGGTGAGTGCCGGGGGGGGTGAACGGGGAGCATTTAAAAGTCCGATCGAGTTTTGTTTTGGTTGTAATCGGGGAAGTTAGTTCTCACGAAAAGTACGTTTTAATGTAACAAACTGAGCTTATTTCACCATCAGATATTCTACAGCTTTTCGTGTTACGTTTCATTGTTGATTACTAAGAGAGGCTGTGGTTGTATTGGAGCCAATAAGGAGTGATTATGGTAATTGGTTAAAACGGACGCCTTGTTCGTCTATAATCGATGAGGTGGGGGAATTTCGCGATGTGATTTTTCTCAACCACAGGTGACTCTTTAATCCCACGCTCGTCCTGTACTGTGTGACTCTGTCTGTTCGGAGAATTGTTCTCTCGTATCCGCCACCGATCATCTTTACCGGACTTGTTTAATCATACAGCACACGTGGATCGGAGTATTTTTCGGGGGGGGGGGGGGTTGATTGGAATTTGGGGTCCGGGGGCTTTTTTTTGTGCCAGATATCAAAGATGAAAACAATCCGTGTACTTTTTTTTTTTTTTTAAAGGTTTTGTCCGGGGGGGAAACTCTTAGTAAGTTTCATTGTGGTGTTCAGCCCGTATAAATGACTGATAATGACATTGGCCTGGGTTCAAACTGGACGTCCTGATACATCGATTCATGAACATGACTTATTCCTCATATTGCGTCCTGGGTCCCGGTTCGGTCATTGTTGCCCAGAAAAAACTCAACCCGTGATAACGGCTGCAAGAAGGGGAAGGAGAGCCGGAGGACGGGGAGAGAAAACTGCCTGTGTAAGGGGATCTCACGCCATTGTTAGGAGTGGGTGGCTCTGCTGGAGTAGGAGTGGGGGGTGGGCAGGATCACCGAGGTCGGCAGCCGTATGAAGTGAATGGATAGCTGCCCCCCCCACCCCATCGCCCCCAGTCAATCCTTACACATACAAAGAGCAGGACTGAAAGGAAGTGATTTGCATTACCTCTCTTTTCGGGGGGGGGGGGCTGCCCTTTAAGGTCTGAGTTTCAGGGGGTAGTCGCTGCACTAAAGTCCCCGGTGTATTGTGTGGTCAGCGTGATCTTTCGCCCAGTTATCACCCTTAGGAGGGATCCCTTGTCCATGATGGACAGCTGCGGCGACTTTCTGCCTTCTGAGCATCCCCGGCGCCTTTATCCCGATCCCCGCTCCCCGCGGTGACGGTACCGACCCCCGGGGGTCCGCATGGGTTTCGGTTTTGGCAGCTCCCCACACGCCCACCTGACGCGCCCCCCTTTGGGTCCTGGGGCCGTGCGGCACAGTGCGCTTGGCACAGTGTGGACCGAGTCTCAGCGCCGCGATGAGTAAAAGCGTCTAAGAACAGCGGAGGTTAAACGGGGATACGGGGTGTGTGTGTGTGTGTGGGGGGGGGGGGTCCGGTGGCCATGTCTTTGGGGTTATGATTAATAGTTGTTGATATTGGTCCCGGTTAATGCGTCACCGCCCACACACTTTAAATGTGTTACACTGGTCAGCGGACATGCAGTCGATGAGAATTTGTGGGGGTAGTGGTGACTGGGGAGGGGGGGGGCTATTTGTCACTTTATTGACCGTAATAAACGCGAACCGATCAGGAAGAGCAGAGTGCGCTGGCATGGGTCCGCGAACCCCACAACAAAACACAGAAGCCTTTGAAGGTTCGCTTCCGATCGGGCGCATCGATTGGCGCGGACGCAGCGAGGCGTCCGTGGCCCCGTTTGATGTCGGAGGCTGTAAAAAGTTAGAGCCTCAGATCGCCTCTCACACACTCTCACACACACACACACACACACACACTCTTGGCCGGCTCCGTGCTGCCTCAGCTCCCCTCCGCCCCCGTTTGTCCCGTGATCTCAATAGGAGCGCGCGCGCGTGTGTGTGTGTGTGTGTGTGTGTGTGTGTGTGTGTGTGTGTGAGAGAGTGAGTGAATGAACAATCGCCGCCCATTTTACTATGAGCGATGACGAACACGGAGGAATATTAAAGTGATACACGCTCACACAACAGGAGGGCGAGAGGGAGATGAAGGCGGAAATAGAGCCGCTTACTCAACAACAGTGAGTGAGTCACACAGCTTGAGTAAGCAGAAGAGGAGTGTGTGAGCGTGTGTGTTTCGGGGACAGCCCCCCCCCTCCATTAAATGTAGTTTTGATAGGGGTGTTAAAAAGTGTCCTAAGAAAACAAAGGGTTACTTCGATCTAATTAAGATTTCCCTTTATAAGTGTGTGTCTGGATTTGGAAGTGGGTCAGTAGGCTGGCTTAAAGTGCTTACTCATCTAATACTACCTCCACAGCTAACTGTGATGAAACTAGAGCTGTGTGTGTGTGTGTCTTGGCTGTGTGACAGCCCATCGGATTTTTTTTTGGGGGGAGGGGGTCTCTCACCTCCTGACTATCTTTGTGCCTGTTACAGAAAACAAATATAAACAAGTGTCGGTGTGTGTGTGTGTGTGTGTGTGTGTGTGTGTGTGTGTGTGTGTGTGTATACACGCTTCAAGGGAAGTGGGTAGGGGGAAGTGATTGGATGTTATGTAGAAATATTTGCGTGACACCACACTTGTTGCAACCTTTCCAGTAAAAGGTGTCATTTCTTCTCAAGAGAACACAAATCGAGAGAGAGAATTAAAGGGTGCGTGACAAACAGCATGTCTATCAAACTGGGAGCAGGGTGGTTTGATATTAAGTACAAGTACTTTTTATTATTAGTCATTAGTTACTACTGGTTTTTAAAACAGTAACTGTTATTGCTTTACACCAGTGCTTAACACCGACTGGCTGCCTTGAGATGACTTGTTGTTCTCCTATCTGCCTGCAAACACACCATCAAAACCATGTTTGTCCAGACAGAATGAGGGTTTCAGAGTTCCGTCGGGGACAAGGGGGAGGAAAACTCAGTCAACCGAGTGTGGAATTCCACCATGTAGTGTGAGAAGGCCTGGTGTGGATCCTACTCTTTCGAAATAGTGTCCAGGACCCAAAAAACAGGACTCAGTCCCACTTCTGGAACAGACAAAAGGCAATAAAACAGCACTAAAGTATATCAGTCCCTTTTTATACATTGAAAGGCTTTATAGGTTTGAAATGCGTAATAGAAGTTTGGATTAAATTAAAAACTAACATGTATGGTTCATGTCATGGTCTTTTATAGTTGTTTTTCATTAGTTTCTATGGGCCAGTGGGGCCCTGCTATACTGCCAGCCAACCACAAGGCTTGGACATAACTATAAATATCAGCCGTACACAAAGCTGTGGTCATGCCCCAGGTTCTGTTGAACTTTGTTTTGAACCTGAGACCAGTGAGGGAAAACAGATTGGTGTAATTTAGTCCAGAAGTTGCGGAGTGTACTAACTGAGAGCTTTTTTTAAAGCAATGGGCAGCGATTCAAATGCAGCCACAAGCCGAGCAAATAAGGTAATGTAAGACACGGTCACGTTTAGAATCAAGATTCAACAGTGATATCAAGAGAAAAGAAGAATATCAGGGTATAATCCATCTTGACAGAAAAGAGCTGTTATAGAGTAAGAGGGTGTTTACTTTCTGTTTGTCTGTTGAACCGAGTGAGAGTAAGTTCAGTTCCTCTCTGTTATCTCTGGCTCTTTGCCACTCATGATGATGACACTGTGGAAGGGGGGGTGTATGAACCTATACACTGTGGGTGTGTGTGAGTGACTCATACACAATTAAACCCACTCTTACACCTTGGAACGAATTTTCTTCCATCCTTTTTTACATCCCTTCACCTACTGTGACTACTTTTACCCACCCCGAACACAGTCAGAGTAAAATACTCCGCTAGCAATCCAGCCCCCATGCCTCATTTTGCCTTTTTCTTGGAGGAAGAAGGAGATGCCTAAGGGATCAACATAACTGGTATCTGAGGAATCTGTAAACAGGCCTTGGCTGTTCTCTGGACTAAATGAACAAATGGTGCCGTCATAACAAAGCTGCTCAGTCTGCGTCACGGTTGTTCTGATAAAGTCAAACTGATTGGTGCGTAATTACACCCACTGTACGGAACAACCCTGCACCAGTCATCCGCACGCATGCTGTCATTAACTATGGGGCATATAAGACATGCACACATGCGCATGTCTGTGTTGTTTTTGTTGTTATCCATACATACAGGGCACTGATGAGAGGAAGGGGATGGTGTGTGAGGTCAGACTGCGCTGTTTCCCAGTAACCACGTTGATCAGTAAAGACCTGTGATAAACTGTTTTGAATTCCTCTCCGTGTCTGTCTCTGCCTCTCTAGCTTAGTTTAATAACTGTTAGTGAAGACGCGACTGGTTCCCCTGGCAACTGTTACCAAGGGAGCAGTCTCTCTTGTCTTGTTTAGCACATTTCTGAGTTAGAGTGTGTGTTTGTGTGTGTGTGGGGGTGTGTGTGTGTGCGCTCGCTAGCCCTGGATATGGAATAGAACCACCTGGAGAGAGACAGAGCAGTACGAGGGAGGGGGATTTTTCAGTTCTGATTTTGAGGCAGATTTTCCTATGAAAAGAGGTACTGCTATTTTCTGTTTTTGTCCGGAGCTTTTCTCAGACTTTTTATTGAAAACAGTCAACCAGAATAGCAGAAAGAAAACTTGTGGGGCTTTTGGGGTTGCTCAAGTGTGGAAATCGAGAGTGACGACGATCAAGCCATTGTACGTTCTCAATGAGACACCCACATCCTCTCAGATATCCGGTTTGTCGGGATTTATTTGCTGTTTTCCTTTTAGAGTCACAAGCCAGGTGTTGAGTCATTCCCTTTTTTATCTTTCAGACACCTCCCAATTCAGTGCCCAAAATTGTTGTTTCTGCTGCTGAGAAATCCAGACGGACGTTTACTTTTTAACACGAAACATTCTGTGGAAATGAAACCAGGAGCACAAGTTACTGTGAAGATGGAGTTATTCATCACACATATACACACACTCGGACTCATTCTGTCGTCATGTTTCTCACTCACTTTTACCAGAAACTAAAAAGAACGGAAACAAGGCACCAATGGTCAGAACCAAGTGAATTTCTCTCAAGTCATTTGACTGTCTTGTCTCTGTTGTCGAGACTTGTGTGAGTCATGGGTTGAACACACGTGCAGTTCACACAAGATGACTGTGTTGTCTGGGGTGTATTTTAGGAACCATAAGTGAAACAGGTCAGGTTTTTGAATTGATGCTTCTTGTTTCACAACTGCACACATTCATATTAGTTACACAAGATCACTTTTATCTACTTTATTAAGCACACAAGGCTTTTGTAGACACACTAAAACACTAGTACACTTCATATTTGTTCAACAGGAAGCCACAGCCTGAAACCCCTCCCTAAGGCCTCTTTTCTCTCCCTCTCTCACACATACACACACACCCTCTACCCCTCAGGGATGCCTACTTCCTGTGTTGTGACGACAGCTTCCCCCAAGCTCTGTTCCCCTGCTCTTTAATGCCACACACACACCCACACACACACATATGTGCAGCTTATCTTCGTATGTGTGTGTGAGAGAGAGAGAGAGAGAGAGAGAGAGATACACCACACTAACCCAGTTGTGTGTTGTCAGTCACAGCACAGATGTCAGGGTGGTGAGTGCAGGAGACAAAAGGGGCCTCATGTTTCATGTTTTTCTACCACCCTCCAACCCCCTGCTCTTCCGTGTTTGGTTTCATTTTCCACAAGCAGATGAAAATGTAGGCTAAATGTTTCTTGACGCCAAAGGTCCGGAAATCAAATTTTTCTTCTTGTAAATTCTTTGCAGTCAAAGCACTTCTTCAAAAAGGAAATTAAGGAGCGCGGGGTAAAAAGGGTGGTGACAAGCTGAACGGCACGTTTACAGGCTGACCACCAACAGCCAAAAAGATACGGCGCTTGGTTGGTGTTTACTTCTAACCTGAAGCTTCCTATTGTTGTCTGAATCTACTTAACACTGAAATGTCGACCCAGCAGAGATTAAATGTTAAGACTTTTGAATATTCCTCTGCCTGTGCTTTACTGCCCCTCTCTGCCATGGCCTGAATGTAGAGCAGATGCCAGGGGTGCACATGTAATCCAGGAGGAGACAAAGTAAAACAAATAGGAGCTTTTATCTGGTCTGTTATGGCTGGTTGGCACGCTGCTGCTGAGCATAGAAGGTCGGAGTGTAACTGGGTTAAGGGTTAGGTCATTGCTCTGTCCCCTGGATGGAGGCCTGTGTTGTCGAGATGGATGTTAGCAGGACAGAAAAGGCCCATCAGAGTGGTCAGATTGGTCTGCGTATGTGCGCAGGAACAATGTTCGCTTGCTGTGTCCTTGGTTGACCTACACTTCCTTGCGTGCGCTGGCTAGAGGAGTCTTCTAATTTTGTGATGGTGTGCGTAAGGATGCGGAAAGGATGAAGTTAGCCCGCATCACCGTGTTGGAAACGGCACACACTGACGTTTGCACACGCACAAACAAACAAACATGCACACAGGGACACACGCAGGGAACCTGGCAACGAGATGGAGGCGGGCGGATGCAGGGGCTGGCTGTTCCTCTCTGTGTATCTCTTTGTGTGTGTGTGTGAGAGCAGAGAGAGAGAGAGAGAGATACACCACACTAACCCAGTTGTGTGTTGTCAGTCACAGCACAGATGTCAGGGTGGTGAGTGCAGGAGACAAAAGGGGCCTCATGTTTCATGTTTTTCTACCACCCTCCAACCCCCTGCTCTTCCGTGTTTGGTTTCTTTTTCCACAAGCAGATGAAAATGTAGGCTAAATGTTTCTTGACGCCAAAGGTCCGGAAATCAAATTTTTCTTCTTGTAAATTCTTTGCAGTCAAAGCACTTCTTCAAAAAGGAAATTAAGGAGCGCGGGGTAAAAAGGGTGGTGACAAGCTGAACGGCACGTTTACAGGCTGACCACCAACAGCCAAAAAGATACGGCGCTTGGTTGGTGTTTACTTCTAACCTGAAGCTTCCTATTGTTGTCTGAATCTACTTAACACTGAAATGTCGACCCAGCAGAGATTAAATGTTAAGACTTTTGAATATTCCTCTGCCTGTGCTTTACTGCCCCTCTCTGCCATGGCCTGAATGTAGAGCAGATGCCAGGGGGTGCACATGTAATCCAGGAGGAGACAAAGTAAAACAAATAGGAGCTTTTATCTGGTCTGTTATGGCTGGTTGGCACGCTGCTGCTGAGCATAGAAGGTCGGAGTGTAACTGGGTTAAGGGTTAGGTCATTGCTCTGTCCCCTGGATGGAGGCCTGTGTTGTCGAGATGGATGTTAGCAGGACAGAAAAGGCCCATCAGAGTGGTCAGATTGGTCTGCGTATGTGCGCAGGAACAATGTTCGCTTGCTGTGTCCTTGGTTGACCTACACTTCCTTGCGTGCGCTGGCTAGAGGAGTCTTCTAATTTTGTGATGGTGTGCGTAAGGATGCGGAAAGGATGAAGTTAGCCCGCATCACCGTGTTGGAAACGGCACACACTGACGTTTGCACACGCACAAACAAACAAACATGCACACAGGGACACAGGCAGGGAACCTGGCAACGAGATGGAGGCGGGCGGATGCAGGGGCTGGCTGTTCCTCTCTGTGTATCTCTTTGTGTGTGTGTGTGAGAGCAGGGAGAGAGAGAGAGAGGGAGAGAGAGAGAAATGCATGGTGTTTCCTTCCGAACATGATCTCTATCTGGGACTGATTATGTAATGGCCAAATGGAGTACAGAGGGCGAGGGAGGACAGAACGAGAGCGAGAGAGAGAGAGAGGCAGGACCATGCATGGTCTTTCCGTCATCGTTGCTGCCAGAACTTTCCCTCACTCTGTTATCTGCCACTTCTCCCAGCCTTATCTGGTCATTTCTTATCAGACGGGTTGTGCAGTGACTATACTAGGACAGTAACACATTCCAGCTGACTGTCTATTACTCCCTGAAGCTCTTCATTTTCAGTTTTCTTATCCTTTGTCATTGTTCGTATGGTCACTTCAACACTCTCAGGTTAAGTGGTTTTCTTACCCAGCTGTCTGCTGCTCTTTTCCCAGGCAATATTGTTTAATGTTACTGTGCTGCAGAAACTCAAATCACCAGCTCTACTTATCACTCATTTTGTATTGAATCCATGATTCTGAAATTTTCTTACGGAAAACAGAAAAATCTGCCGCTAGGCTAAGAGAAGTCTGCTCTGTTCAGTTTTTTCATGTCTCATGATTCAGGAAAGAAGTAGAATTTCTACACTAACACAGATGGGTGTTTTTTGCGGCGTACAGCCCTCAACGCCTCCCCTCGTCTTTCTCCGGTTTATTTTCCTCTCAAAGCCTCAGTGTGGTTGTCTGGCTGGGGACCAGCAAGGACCAGTGGTTGGCAGGGAAGGGTAAGGGTGAATAGATTAAGGCTACTGCACCGAGACAGACGTCATCTGAACGTCTTAATTTAAACCATTTGTTTCCCCCAGCTTGTGCTGGTGACTAAACAAGGTTCCCTGTTCATAGCCACAAGCTTGTGACTTTGGTCCGTGTGTCACATGGGATTAGGCCTAGATTATTTATTTCATGTTTGTGTGCGTGTGTACCCCAATCAGCCTCAACATTAGAACAAGTTACTGGTTTTAACGTTGTGTCTGATCGCTGGATATGTTTCTTTGTTAGAAGATACAGACGATTCGACCGTGCCCCTTTATTTCCTCTCTCGCCTCTCGGTTGGTGTGGTTGACAACAGTTGGCATGGCTCTGTTTGCCTGCCAAAGCTTCCTGCTTGGCCCCGCCTCCCAGCTGATAGCTGGTGCTGCCGGGACAATAACTGACTTGCCTAACTACGACAACGAGGGTGGTGACAGGAACCGCGCTTTGATTTCTGATGTCGATGGGGGGGATTTCACTCAAACAAGATGTATCATGAGGGAATTTTTGATTTAACGGTGAATCATGTCATCTGTTCCGTAATAACTGATAAATATATCAGCTTAGTATATAGAGTAGCAGAGTTGTACAATAGTAGCAAATGTCCCTGAGTTCCTTTCAGTTAACCAAGGTTCACTTACTGTACTCGGGTTGAAAGAAGAACAGTGCAGTTTGTTGTGGTTAGATTGGGGTTAAAGTGGAGGCAGAAAGCAATTTAAGCAACTAAGGCACTGAAAGTGTTCGGGATGCTGAATATTTAAGTTGCTGAGTAAAATTTTACCAGTTTTGATTGTCCTGGAGTTATCAACACATCTACCTGAATATTTTGAGTGAAAGTGATCATCAGACTGATCTCTATTTTCGTACAAATTGCCTCATCATTGCTCTTGAACTCTCACTTTGGTAGTTAAATCCCTTCGCCGTAGCGAGAAACCCCCCTGTAGCTTGTCATCACATCCTGTTTGTATATCTAAACACTTGTACACACGCACAATCAACCCATGCGGCACATTGCATAGGAACCAGAAGTAATATCACAAAGTCCAAGAAATTCCCGCTGTTGTCACATAGGCGACGGTGCAGAAACACGCCCCCGGTCACCTGACTGTAAGTGGTGTCCCAGCGGGGTGGAGTTTAGGGCCGGTTTGGTGTAAGCCCTCTTCCAGGGAGATGAGTCATTGGGGGTTCCCCGAAAAATGAAATACGTAATGTTCCCACTCAGATGCAAACTCTCACTCTTTTCTCTTCTCATAAACACAACCCCAACTTTAGCTGATATAACCACATTTCGTCGCGTCTGTATCATCTGATAGAACCTGATCTGGTATGTAACACTGTCTGCCGTCTGTGTACACTATCTGGTTTCAGCCGCTGTGAGCAATGTGATAGCCAGGATAGCAACTAGAACACACGACCATTTGGTCGCAACAGACATAAACACACAACCTCTAAAAAAGTAGTAATTACAACCTCACCACTTTGTCCCTGTTTGCACTCTCCAGTGACAACTGGGTCTGCTAGATTTCTCTTGTATATCTTTTTCTAAATGTTTATTTAAATCTCACTCTGTCACATTCTCTTCTTTCCCCATAATGCCATGTGTTTTATTATTTTACTTTGTTTCCGCAGTGATACTCTTTCACGTGTGATAGTTGACTTAGTCTACCCAGCTCTTCCTGTTAGAATGAGATCAGCCTTGTTTGTGTGTCTGTTCGCCTGTTAAGCTGCATAGTCAGTCTCACCATTGTGTCTGTGAGAGAAGAAAGAGAAAGTGAGTGAGCAATAGCCCCCCTTTGCTCCCATTGTGTCGGCCTCCCCGCTGATATACCCCTTTTTGCCTCTGAGCCACCCTCAGGTTTTCCACACTGCTCTGACACCGGGCGTTAGCTCAGAAGTCAGGAAACCTCGAGGGGGTGAGGGCAATGATCATTCGCTGTCTAGAAAGGAGGTTTTAGTTCACACTGCAATAAAAGACCACCCTCAGCCTTGCATTATATCATATACTCTGAGACTTTAGGTTGAAGTCAGTTTTTAACCATATATATCTCTGACAATTTGTTTTAGCATGGCTTCATCTTGTTTTAAAGGCAGCTTGACATAAATGTTTTTGTCTTCTCTGTCTTTCAGGGTTGAGGAGACCCCAAAGAGATGATTGGCAGCCAAAACGGAGGCTTAACACAACTGTGAACCAGTAACTTGGTGCTACTCTAAAAGGTACGCTCAGCATGAGTGTGTTTGCATCAGTTTTTCTTTAAGTATGTCAAGGGCAGTCTTGACAGTTAACGCCAGCCTATCTTCATAAAGCAGCAGTGCCTGGTAGATGATGATCCCTGTGAGGCACAAGAGACAGTGAGGGATGTTGTGTGTTGCGCGCGCGCATGTGTCTGTGTGTATGTGTGTGTGTGTCACTGTATAGTAGCCCTCCTGACAAGCTAAAAGTGTAAAACAATTGAAATAACCCATTCTAGGCTTTAAATAGAGACGGAGGGATCCAGAGTTGGTGGGAGGGAGAGGGGAAGAGGAGAGGAACTGGTGGGTGGAACAACTGCGAATGACCAGAGCTAATTTAAGAAAAGTGTTGGATTAGTGCTGAGCAAGTGAAATGAATCATAACCTGTGTGTGCATATGTTACTCTCCCATTATGTATTGCACATTACTTTTCACCTACTTTGAAGTGTTACCATTACATTTCTTGTACAGTTGGGGCTGCTATTAATTGAACAACTTGATACTTTTAGATTCCACTCCCAGAGTGATGGAAATCACTTGAATGTTAACACCTCTTCTTTTCTGTATTGTGTGCGTGTGTGTGGCATGTGTGTGTCCAGATGTCTAATGGTTTTGCAATCTTTAAATTGGTGTCATTCCAGTTTAGTATGAGGGTGTAATGAGATGAGAAATTTGTTGTTTTTGGACAGTTCAGCTCGCATCTGATATTTAACAGGGATGATGCAAATGACTTTTTTTTTTGTGACATTTATCTTCAGTACAACAGAAGTATGTGTTTGTTACTTTAACAGCAGTGGTGAATATGCAGGTGTAAACACATACACTCGGGTATTGTCAGGTTTCTCTTTTGTTGTCTTTTTTGAATGAAGGTACTTTGAAACATGGACTTCTTTGTATCTTGACAACCTCGGTCTTGTCTAGTGTATATGTTTGTGTGTCCAGTGTTTCAGAAAGCAGGCAGGGGAGCAAGTTATCTCTCAGCTTCTTTTATGTCTTTTCCCCTCAACCGTTTTCCTTTGTGTCGTCTCAGTGCATGTGTGTATACATGTATGTGTGTGGGAAGGTGTGTGGGCGTTTTCATGGCACTGTTCCTACTCTCCACTCCACCTCCCTCCATCCCTTCCCTCTTCTCCGTCTCTATCTTTTCTCCTTAATCTATCCTTCCATCCTGTTCAGACCGTCTGTCGCTGCTGCCCCCCTCTCCCTCTCCATCACGCCTGCTGTAATGAGATTAAACCTTAGTGTATCCACCGGGCATGCACATACACACACACTATACACACACCCTTCAGAGCACTGCAGCACACACATAATCATCCACTTAAAAGAGAGCACACTATTCTCTCTCACATGCACTAAACCAGCACAAGCCTGACACGACTATGCAGCTTGCACACTTGGCATCGCTTCCAACACCACACACACACTTGAGCACAAACATACACACACTTGGCATGTGACCAAGGCCTCTCACTCTTAGTCTTTCCCTCTGTCTCTTGTTATCAGGAGGCCCATGGTAAGGATTACAGTAACCCCAGGTCTGTCCTCATAGGTGAGCTCCCCACTGAGCCATCTGGGCCTCACTAATAATCCTATTCTGTACCAACTGGTTTACTGTCGCCTCCTACAGGCTGACTGATGCATAACAGCAAGCTACAGACAAAGAAGTCAGGATAATTTGAGACTTCAAGTGAATTCACTTTATGGTAATGTTTCACGGGCAAATGTCCTAACTAACAGGAGCAGAAGAAATTGGAGATGTGAAAATCATTTGACATAAGCAAGAGTTTTACTGAGTTTGCCTCTGCAGTCACAGTCCTGGCTTTTGTCTGGCTCTCCCCTGTCCTATATTCTACTTACACCCTCCCCTCTCTGCTGGCAAGCTCTCCAGCTCACACACACAAACACCCACCAACTAGCCTATATTATAGGAAGCCCACTGGCAGTTATTGACTTTTCAGTCTCTGTGTCTCACTTGTTCTCATAGTCGCCTCCCTGTTCTTCTCTGTCTCTGCAGCCAATAGGCTTTTGGGTTCCTGGTGCTGAAGACAGAAGCGTCAGAGAGTACAGATATTCTCAGTGTTGAAGTGAGGCCCTCTCTGTGCTGCAGTGGAGGGCTTCACAGACATAGCTAGTCTGGTAAGTATGAGCTCGCTGATATAATTTCTAACTGTAAAGCACTCAGGCATGGCGGCCCAAAAGTAATTACACTACTAAATCTGGTTAAACCCTTGGCTACAGTCTATAATTTTAATGGGCTATCTAGTAATTCTTGTCGAGTAGATTTTTAAAGAGTCTATTCCTCAATGGAGTTTTCCTGCAAAATGAGAGGTCTGCCACAAATGCTGTACTACTTTAAAAACAGCAAAACAATGAGAGATTAGGTCTTGTATTTGTACAGATATCTCATAATAAGCTCAGGTAATGATCACAGAATCTAATTTTTCATTATGCTCTGTAGTCCACATGTTTTTCTGTATGACTTTGCATTAATTATATGACTATTACTAACACACACAGGCTGGATGCATCACTTAGTAGAGCAGTTTGGCGGGCGTGGCACACGGGATTCCTTCCCTCTGGACGGACTCAACCGGGGACCATGGGTTCCCGTGGGCGGCCGCGCCTGGCAGCCACCTGCCAGGTGTGTGGCTCTGACAACACATACACACAATATTTCCCAAGCCTCTTTGTTAACTTAAGGTCCAACTTGTCATTTGACCTCTTCAGTGTTTCCTGATGTACTGTGTGTGCTGTCTCTGTTCCTTATCAGGTGTTCGCCTGGAATGAACCAACACCAGCTCCTTCCCCATCTACCTCCTGGTCCTATGGGCGAACTGAATCATCCCAGTAAATTTTTAAGTAATGGGTGAGTCATGCACAAAATCATTAGTGACAGGCCTTAATTTATAAAGCAGGGGGTAATTTATTTACCGATATGCCATGATATGAAGCAAGGTTTCCATGTCATTTAGATGTCACTTTTTTCTTTTTTTTTTTTTTTTTTGCTTTCCAGGCCTATCAGAGGAGGTGAGAAGCTTGAGCTCCCACAGTCAATGTTACCAAGTCTGCAGAGGGAGCAGCAGAGACCACCTCCTCCTCATCTTCATCCTCACAGAGCATGGGAGCAACTAGGCCAGCTGTATGAATCCCACCTCCCTCCACAAAGTCATCCTGTTGTGCCCCTGCCCAGTGAGCACCCACTCCGTCTCCATAATGGAGGCTATGGTGGCAGCGGCGGTCCTCCTCCTAACCCACATCTTCCCCACAGCAGGCCCAGCCAACTGCTGAAGGTGAGGAAAAATGCTACAGATCAATCCATGGCAGAGTTATGCACCAGATTAAAAGAGTTTTTTATCAATTTAAAAAAAAAAAAAAAAAGACTAATTTCAAGCTTGCTGTGTTATCTTTGCTGTCTGCTATAGTTTGGGGGTCCTCAGGAACAGCACGTTCCCCGGGGTCCACCATTGCTGGGAGATGAGATGTGGGCTCAGGTGCACCAGGTAAGAGCTTTCTAATTGGCTACGACCATGTATCATCATCCATATAGACACAGTACAATCCCTATTCTGGCTGTCATTTCGGCTTCAACCAGGCAGATGAAAGTCAGACTCCAGTCAAAGCCACTGTCACTTGAGCTTTAGTTGAATATTTCAGCAAAGGAGAGTTTTTGGACTATGACTGAAATAGCTGCTCAAGTTTTCTTCATTAAGCCACAATACTGACCCTTCCTTTTTTCTGTTCACAGCAGAGGGGCTACCCAGGGAAGATGCTAGGGGGGCACCTGAAGAGACCAGGCCCCCCGTTGGGAGAGCACTCTGTTATTCAGCACACTCCTCCGCCATCGCTGCACCAGTCGTCCCGCCCACCTGCTGCTGAGGACTGTCCCAGCCCCAGCAAGAGGAAAAAGAGTTCAGATCAGGTAGCAAACAGGAACAAACACATTTTTTCTTTTACTACCAAAACGACCACAATAAGTGGTCATTGTAACCACAGTCATTGAATTTCTCTACAGGTTTGTTTGTCAAATCTTTTAGTGTAAATATTGTAATGACCCTGCACAGGTATCCCACCCTGGGCTACAGTTTTTCTCTGGTCCTGGCCAGTCTCCATTGTCTCAGCAACAGTCATCAGTCCACCACCTCCCTCCAAAACCTGCCTTCTGGAACCCGCTTCACAAAGATATTAGCACTCCCTGGCAGCCCCACACCTCTGACCGCAAGAACCCAGCATCACAGGAGTTCCAGGTCCGAACAACAGAAAATTTCATTTCATTAATATATGGTACTTGGACCAGGGGGCGTTATATTTTACTACTGACCACAATCAATAGAAAAAACATCAATGATTGAGTGGTGCCATAAAGATGTATTGATTCTATTAGCTGTCCGAATCTCAGAGGGAATATTGTTTGGTGTGCAGTACATAATACTAAGCTTAAAATTGATTTCCTTTTCCCGGTTTTGTTTAGTGCAGCGGTGATCAGATCCTTCGTTATTTTTATATCTTTCTGATCATTATCCTTTGCCTTCTTGCTCTTTTTGGATGGTTCAACAGGAAACCAACAAACAGGGAATGGGCAGCTACACCCAAAAGTCCTCAACTGCCTCTTCCACCCCTTCAAACCTTTCCCCTCCACACAACCAGGGATGTGCTCCTCAGCTCCAGAAAGACACGTTCCAACCTCAATCTGTAAACCATCAGCCCCCTCACTCCTCCTACTCCAGCCCCAGCTCTAAACTGGGGCTAGCTCCACCCTGCCGGGCCATGGAACCTCGTGGTCCTCACAACCAGAGAGGCCCCCTCATTGGGAGCCAAGGTGGCAGCCAAGCTACCTCTTACACGGCATCTACTCCCACCAGAGGGGACCGAGATCAACACCTACATGCCCAATCATCACCAGCAAACCCTCCTGCAACCAGCAGCAGCAGCAGCAGCAGTGTGCCTTACAGCCACTTCCAGCCACATCAAGGGCTGGGGCACCAGGGTCCCCCTCCTCCTCCTCCTCCTCTTCCACCGCCTCCTCCTGCCAGCAGCACCTCAGTACCTCAGCAACAGCAAAGTGGGCCCCATGGGGCCTGGAGATACCAGAGCAGGCCCAGCAGTCACACCCTGGTGAGTACATGTAATTCATGCAGCAGTTTATTGGTACCATGTTTTAGTTTTTATTCTTCTGCATTTGTGTAATTATTTGATAATAGGCAGTGGGAATTTATTTCAAACTAAACAGGCTTAAATTTTAACTGTAGCTTGGATGTAGTTGAGATAGTGATCACTAACAAATGAAGTAGCTGAAATTTATTTCAATTTAATGTGTTTTTTCAGGAATCCGGCATCTACAGGCCTCCAGGACTGCTACCTCAGCGCCAGCAGAGCCACAATCAGGTCGTGGATAGTCGGGGTCCTTCCCAGCATCACCGTCACATCAGCCCTCCTCTCCCCCCAACCAATTCCACCCGGACGCCTGTCATTACCCCCAATGTCCCCATACCCCAGGCCTCCAGCACTATCAGCAGCTATAGCAACAACAGCAGCTCTAGTGGTGTAACTATGGCTGCTGTATCCATGGTGACCACATCACCCCCTGCTGGCTGCTCTGTGAACAAAGGCAGCAGGAATAATAGTTGGCAAAGAGGACGAGAGCCAGTATCCCAAACCTCTACCAGCGCTGTCATTAGCCCGAACTCTCAGCTGGATGCTCTGCTGCAACCAGGTTGTCAGAGAGACCAAGCTCACGCTTCCAACAGGCCTCACCAACAGGTTCTGCCCAGGCCACAGCAACAGGGACCCACCAAGTCCCAGCCCATGAAGGGGAAGACATCATATTATCCTCAGGCTGATCTGGAGCAACCTCCTGCATTTCCTTCATCATCATCATCTTTGTTCTCCTCAGGGCATCAGAGGGCAGGGGACAGTGTAATAACAAGCAGAGTTTCAAATCCACTTCCTCGCTCTCCTACTACATACTGCCCAGCTCCTCGCCCCAGTGTCAGCTCTGCCCCTAAGCCATCCAATCCAACCCTCTCCTCCAGACTGGGTCATCAGCCAGCCTCGACACAGGCGTACTCTCAGTCCCAGATTCATCCTCCGGCTCAAGCCTCGGTCTCCCAGTCCATCGAGGAGGCTCTAGACAAGCTTGACGCTGAGCTAGAGGGACATATGAAAGCTGAGGAAAGGAGGAAGAGGGACAGAGAGGAGCAAGAGAGAAAATCAAGGGAAGAGGAGAGGCGGAAGAAAGAATGGGAGATGAGACAAAAGCAGGAAGAGGAGAGGAAGAGGAAAGAGCTGGAAAAGAAGGAGGAGGAGAGGAAAAAGAGAGAACGGGAAAGACAGGAAGAGGAGAGGAGGAGGAGAGAATGGGAGAGGCAGGAGCAAGAGAAAAAGAGGAGACAAGAAGAGGAGCGGAGAAGAAGAGAAGCAGAGAGGCTGGAGGAGGAGAGGAAGAAGCGAGAATGGGAGAAGAAGGAGCGGGAAAGGAAGAGGAGAGAGCGGGAGAGGGAAGAGAATGAGAGAAAAAAGAGAGAACTGGAGAGGCAGGAGGAGGAAAAGAAAAAACAAAGAGAGCTGGAGAGAAAAGAGGAGGAGAAAAAGAGGATGGAGCAGAAGAGGGAGGAGGAAGTGTGCATGGCAAAAGGCAAAGAGCAGACAGCAATTGAAAATCTGGAGAGACTGCTCTCCAGCAACTCCTCCCCAACACCGCAACCTCCTCGCCTCTCTTCTGTTGCTGCGCTTCCTTCGGGTCCACCAGCCCCCAGTTCCCAGGCTTCACCCCCCTACCCCTGGCTCAGCCGCGGTGGCGTTCTCCCCTGTCCATCAGGCCAGGCACCCATCGCTACTCCTACGGAAAGGCTGCGGCCGCCTCCTCTTACACCTCAGACTGAGTATGCCAGAGAAAAGCAGAGGCAGAGGGAGATGTGGAGCAACAATGGCGGAACGACATTCAGCCCCTCATCAACACACAGTACCTCAGGGATGAACCAGCCGGCATTCCCTAACAAGCCCCCAGCGATGCAAGCCGCACCCAACCAATCCAAAGACTCAACCAAGGAGAGAGACAGCAGCCAACACTCTCTCCCCACCTTGGCACTTAGAGAGCCCCCGAAGCTGTATCAGGCTTTCCCCAGAGAAAACCCTCCACCACCGCCTTTGTCCTCCACCTCCAACTCCACTGGCAGAATTCTCAACAAGCGGATGACAGGAAGCGGCTTGGAAAATGGCAGCAGCAGTGACTCAGACAGTGCTCAGTTTGAGGAGGAGCCCTCTGAGTTGTCCACACTGCTCCCTGATGGTCTGGCCAACATTATGGCCATGCTGGATGAGTCTATCAAAAAGGAAGAGGAGATGTATAACAGCGAGAAGACTGGGTCCACAGGTCTCCTTGACAACTTTTCTCCTGGTGTCCAGCCTGTCAAGAGCTACCTGTGTGCCCCAGACCTCATTCCAGCAACAAAGCATCAGCCAAACCAGGAAGACTTTGGCTCCAATCCCCATGCTAGCCCTCCTGTGCTCAGCCGCCAAGGCTCCCTGGCATCTCCTTGCAGCCGGACGTCTTCGCTCAACGAGGAGGATGAGGACTACCTGAAACCGTCTCCAAATGTCTCCAAACAGTCAATGGACATGGGAATGGGAGCAGGGAACACCAATTACCGCCACAGTGACCTGGCCAAACTTTATGGTCTCCCTGAGCAGACTAAAAGTGAGGCTGATGAGGACGATGATGAGGACGATTCTGAGACCCCATCTTGTTCTCCACCACCTCAAAGACCCCATCTCCACCAAACAGGTGTAAACAGCATGTTTAAGTCCCTAGCATCAGTCCTAGAGAGCCAGAAGTATGCGTACCGAGGCGGGCCTTTTGGGAGACCCCCTCCATCAGCTCTGGTTGGGGTCAAATATTCCTCCTCGCTGTCACTAGGCCCTGATATCTGCCGCCAGCAGCAAAGTGGTTCTCCCACATCAGATTCAACCAATCCACCATTCAGTCCACCTGTTCCCTCTCTGAAGTCCTCTCCTCTGCTGGAGGACAAGAAACTGAAAATAGAGGATGCTGATGTGTGGAGAGATGGAGAAACTACGGAGGAAATGATAAACGCTATCAAAAAGGAGAGTATTCCTACCATAAGGCCTATTAAGGTGGTCAAGGAGGAGCAACAGTTTACAACCATCTCAGAGTCTTCTCTGGCGGAGTTGGGCAAGAGCTGTGAGGTCATGCTAAGTCGACAGTCGCTTCCTAACAAGAACTCCCTGGATAAAGCGGATAGTCATAGACTGGAGGAAAGACACAAATCTGAGAAAGTAAAGGAACACAGAGATAAAGACAGAAACAGAGATAGGGACCGAGAGAGGGAGAAAGAGAAGAAGAGAAAGCACGGTCACAGCAGCAGAAAGCATGAAGACAGAAAAGAAAAGAAGAAGCATAGAGAAAAGAGAGAGGAGATGGCCTTTTCTTCTTCGTCGTCGTCATCATCATCTTCATCTTCTACCCATTCAAGCTCCAGCCACAAACGGCACAAGGATGGCAAGAGCCATAAGGAGAAGAAGGATCGCAGAATTCTCTGTGACCTCAACCTCCAGAGCAAAGAGGGGTCAGACAAGAATCGGAGTCACTACGACTCAGATAAAAAGAAACGCAAGGAAGCAGCTGGTGCCAGCTCCACTAGCGAAGGCGAGCATACAGAATGGACCTCAAGAAGTTCTGGAGAAAGATTTTCTGAGCACAAGAAAGGCTCTGAATCTGGTTCTTCATTAGGTTCCACAGATTTCTTGAAACTGAAGGCGCTGTCCGATGGGCCGCCCAAGGAGCTAAAGATTCGCCTTATTAAAGTGGAGAGTGGGGACAGGGAGACGTTCATTGCCTCTGAAGTGGAGGAAAAGAGAATCCCACTGGAAGAAATCAGCATCAAGAACTCTGCCAGTGAAATCATCAGGTCCTGCAAGTAAGTGCACTTTAAAAAAAATTGGTTTAAAAAGACTAGTGAAATTTTACATTTAATTTTGATATTTCTGGAATTCATGAGTCTTAAAGGCCGCAATATTAAAATAACCCACCAGATAGTTAATGGGCTTGTGATTAGTAGTAAAACCTGTGCTTTGCTCCTTCATGCTTGCCTCTGTCAAAATGTTCACTTTTTCCATTCTAGGGGCTCCAGAGTCAAAGGGAAGTTCAGAGAGTCCTACTTGCTCCCAGCGTTCTCTGTAAAGCCCATCATGGCTTCAGAGGAACCCATTCCCAGAGAGAAACTCAACCCACCTACACCCAGTATTTATGTATGTCACTGGATTTTCTACATATAAGCTTACCTTCAGTCTTACATTTAAAACCTAGGCAAAATTAACATTCTATCCATGATTGTTAGTGGATAACAAATAGCTAAATGTAGGATAGTAAACTTTACAAAAAGGTAACCACCGACTTTGTTTAAACAGAACAAACTGCATTGTTTAAAAGGCACAAGAAAAAAAACACGAAGTTGGCTTAATACTTATGGTACATTCTAGACAGTAGACATTAAAATACAGTACCCATAAATGTTCTGGCCCTCTTGTGGTGATTCACTGTGCACTAACTCGGGTTTCTCTTCTCTGTAGTTGGAGAGTAAGAGAGATGCCTTCTCTCCTGTGCTGCTGCAGTTCTGTACAGACCCCAAGAATCCTGTCACTGTCATCAGAGGCCTGGCTGGATCTCTACGACTAAGTAAGTGTAAACTTACATTAAATTTGTTAACATGAAAAACTCACGGTAAACTCACCTGATGCTTCTTGATGAAAGAAATAACGACTGTGTGTAGAGTTACAGAAATCAGTCTGACTTTTTTTAATTTGGCTCAGTAATAGAAACAGACTGTGTATTTGCATCATCCGTATGTCTTAGCAGTTAGGCAACGGTCAATTCCCTCAAAGGCATGCCCTGATGTTCCCCTTCACTGTGTTCTGTGTTAGACCTGGGGCTGTTTTCTACAAAGTCACTGGTGGAAGCCAATGCAGAGCAGGCAGTGGAAGTGAGGACTCAGGTGCAGCAGCCTGCTGATGAGAACTGGGACCCCAGTGGGACAGGTCAGACGTGGCCCTGTGAGAGCAGCCGCTCCCACACCACCATCGCCAAGTATGCCCAGTACCAGGCCTCCAGCTTCCAGGAGAGTCTGCAGGTAAAGAACATCTACTACCACCGCCAGTGACTTACTATTACAACTTATACTTATCTTATTCTAACCACCTCAGCTACCACTATTTCTCCACCCAATTCATGTACTCTGTATATTCCAGCGTAATGGTTGGGTGTCTGTTACCTGATACACATGTTGTGATCTGTCTTCAGGAGGAGAAAGGCAGCGATGAGGAGGAGGATGACGACGATGACAAGGAGAAGAAGCCATCCAACAATTCTGATACTCCAAGCAAGGACAACTCTAAAGAAAGTAGCAGGTAAGACTGTTTTAAAAAGCTGCCAAAAGGTTTAAAACAATGCAGTGTTTTGTTATTGGTAGTAATGCTGGTGTTTTCCTATTTCTGCAGTGGTGAGCAGAAACCAGTAGGGAAGATCATTAAATTTGGCACAAACATTGACCTATCAGATCCTAAGAGGTGAGTAACTGCAAAACATTACTCTAAAGAAAACTATGGTGGTCTCATTACCTGACTTTATCAGAGACCCACTAAATGTCAATTTTGATGTGCTGTTTTAAGACATGACCGCCAGAGGGCGCTGCAACACATGGAAAGGCATTTCTAACCTGTTGTGTCTCTGCTCAGGTGGAAGCCTCAGCTTCAAGAGTTGCAGAAGCTGCCGGCATTTATGCGTGTAGCATCCAGTGGAAACATGCTGAGCCATGTCGGGCACACAATCCTGGGAATGAACACCGTCCAGCTCTACATGAAGGTTCCAGGGAGCAGGACACCAGGTAGAGGACACTACCTGTAATTGGCAGAATACACCTTTAGTTCAACAACACTATACAGCTAAAGTGAATTAGGATCTGTTAAACTCAATTAAAATGAAATCTCATTAAATATGACTGTGGGACATTGTTCAACAGGTCACCAGGAGAACAACAACTTCTGCTCTGTGAACATCAACATCGGCCCTGGAGACTGTGAGTGGTTCTCTGTCCATGAGAACTACTGGCAGGCCATCAATGACTTCTGTGAAAAGTGCGTAGACTGAGTGAAACCTCAGAATGCAAGCTGATATACTTCTACAGAGAGAATGAACAACTGCCATTATACCAATACTAAATACAAGCAATAACGTCTTCATCTAATGCACCCAGACATGGCGTGGACTACCTGACTGGGTCCTGGTGGCCGGTGCTGGAGGACCTCTACAACGCCAACATCCCAGTGTACCGCTTCATCCAGCGGCCTGGAGACTTGGTGTGGATCAATGCTGGAACTGTTCACTGGGTCCAAGCTGTGGGCTGGTGCAACAACATCGCCTGGAATGTTGGACCTCTTAATGGTAAGAAGTGCGCCATCTAGGGAGCAAAGTATAGAGAGAAATTTTTGGGGACCGTTCTGTTTCTCAACATTGTTCCATGCGTATCTACAGCTTACCAGTACCAGCTGGCCCTGGAGAGGTTCGAGTGGAATGAAGTAAAGAAGGTCAAGTCCATCGTCCCCATGATTCATGTGTCCTGGAATGTGGCCCGCACCGTCAAGATCACAGACCCAGACACCTACAAGATGATCAAGTGAGTCTACTCAGATGCTCTCATTGACGCAGCTCAATCAATAACAGTCCTACCCTCCTGAAGGTTATAATGTGTAGTTTCTGTTAAAAACTGCTTCAAGAGTGTTCAACTATTGGCTGTTAATGGGTTGTTAAATTGCAGCGTATTATACTTAGAGGCATTTTTTTCATCTATTGTCATTAATGAGGTAGGCACGATATTGAAAATTCAGCATAACTATTCAACAGTGCCACAAACTACAGCCTCCAAAATCACATACTAATATTACACATAAATCATACATACCAGTACGGTATTATTTCTTGCAAAGCTGTGGCATTGAATAGCATTAGCTCAAGTTGGGTGTACTCTTATCCAAGTTTTAATAAAATAGAAATGTAAAGGCTGGTGTCTTTACCTTCCTGCCAGACACTGCCTGCTGCAGTCCATGAAGCACATCCAGATCCTGCGAGACCAACTGGTGGCTGAAGGCAAGAAGATTTCCTATCAGAGTCGGGTCAAGGATGAGCCTGCCTACTACTGCAACGAATGTGACGTAAGTAGCAACCGCTCACTCAGATTATTTGGTGCCTAGCTAAAGCAGTGCAACAAGCCTGTAGCAAATTGTACATTCAGAAATGAAGAAGTGCTGTGTATAATATCTTCTCCACTCCATTTACAGTATCAATAAATGATCTACAGCTTTTAAATCAACATGTCTTTAAAAAAAAGCTTGATGAAACCAAACATAATAGTCTTCACAAAGACAGGATTTATTATAGGCCTCTTTTATCAGCACATTTAATTAGGAGCACCTAACGAACTGGAAACTAGGCACACAGCCTAAACTAAGGCAGTCCACTGCAACTACCCTGTAATAAACAAACTACAAAGTTCATATGTTGATTTAACTTTAATACATTACTCACAGACTTGACTTCATGAAGGTTTTAAAATTGTTATTTTAGAGGTTGTAGTTCATACCCTCATTGATTTAGTGTTTCCTCTATATGTATTCAGCGGTGCTGCTTCTCAAACTTTACATTGTTTGCTAATATTCCAGATGAGACTAAATAATTTAAATACTTTCTAAAACTATCCCGTGAATGTCTGTTAACCTGTTTTCTCCCCGTCACAGGTGGAGGTGTTCAATTTGTTGTTTGTGACAAGTGAGAACAGCAGCAGGAAGACGTACGTGGTTCACTGTGAGGACTGCGCACGTCAGCGCAGCCCCAACCTGACCAACGTAGTGGTGCTGGAGCAGTACCGCATAGAGGAGCTCATGAACGCATACGACTCCTTCAGCCTGGTGAGCCAACACTTACCTCTTCTGCTGTTTTGTCAGACATTTGTTCAGTATCTGGTGGTGCCATCCGTCTCCAAGAAGTTGGAGTTTCATTTCCGACCTGAAACAAAAAATCTGTCAATAAAACTTTCTTCATGTCACACATTCATTAATTTTTATTTTTTTTTAATGTCTTTGTCTTACCAGGCCTCCTCCTCCCGGTGACAGAGCTCCCCCTCTCCTGCATTTCCTCAGCCATAACCAAAACTCCTGCAAGCCAGGACAAATGACACAGTTTCACTTTGGTTTTCAACTCACCCATTCATTATTTAAGATCATTTTTTGCTACTACTACTGCTAATACTTGCCGAACAGCCAGTTGAATACGTTTACTCATCATTACTGTTTACAAAAAGAAAAACCAAGCCGCCAATAAAATACCAGTCTACTCTCAGATGGTGCTTATAAAACAGGAACCCTGGCAACAGTGAAGATGGGAACCAGGGGGAAGGTGGTGCTGCCATTGAACAAACTGTGGAGGGTAGTTGATGGTTTCAATGGCATGTTTCTGTCAGTACCAGAAAGAACTTTTTTCTGTTGTTGTTGTCGTCTTGAATACTGAAATTTGTACAAGCTGTTTGCAATTTTTGTGGGGTGCTGTCTGTTTTTTTAAATAATTTATTGTTTTGTTTTTTTTCTAAACTAGATCAGCCTAGATATATACCACATTGGCCTTGTATTTAGAAAAGAGACAAAATGAAAAATACTAATAATAGAGTTATGAACATTTTTCTAAAGCATTAAGAATTTTAAAAAATAAAATTGTTTGGAATGCTTCAAAACATACGGGTTTTAACGACTTTTGTTGTTTTGGGGGGGATTTCAGTTTTGTTCTTCAGATTTTTGTACGTGTTGTAAATCTTGTGTTTATCATTTATACTTTTATTTCCTCTGAAGATTAATATTCAGTTGTCACACATCATCAGGTTTTTGTTCATTTCTTCCATCTTTGTATGAACTTTTTAAAAAAAAGAAAAAACTTATCATCTGGTGTTTGTGTGTTGTACCTCTGATTGTTTTGTTCTGATATGCAGACTTCGTATTTCCAGGATTTTTTTTTCTAATTTTTTTTTTTTGGCATTGTACATTTAATTTAAAAAGTTTCCTCTATTTATTGGATATCAATGTTCTCCTTTTGTTTGTTTTTTAAAATAGGGTTGTAAAAGTTTGCGATTTGTTTTCCTTCATTTTTTTTTAATGGTGACCGATTGCTCTGTAAGAACTGAAATGTAGGGGTTGTGTATCTGCAGGAGTGGAGGCTGCTGTTTCTCTGGTGCTTGCCTCTCGCGACTCCGGCCTTTTTCTCCTGATATATATTAAATGATATCTTTATCTTGAATATAACGCCACCTTTCCTGTAGACAATAGGCACACTGCTCACGTAGAGAAGATGACTAATGGAATGCTGTGTTTGTATGCTCATTAAGGAAAAAAACAAAACTACTTTTTCCAAAGTGTTTTGAGAAACGGTAATTTTTTTTATTATGTAGGGGGCTTTTAGATGAGATTTTAATGATTTTATGATATCTGTTGAATATGATAACGGGATAGATGGTGCTAAATGTTCTCTTTGAACAACCTTTTTTCTGTTTGTCTTCTTAAAATGAAAATTCTATTTTTCCTGTTGCAATATTACCTTAACCTTTTCCTTCTCTTTGTGGTCATTTATTTATAACTGCACTGTTTAGAGAATTCACAGACATACTTGCAGACACACACACCAAACTGAGCCAGACAT
The DNA here is from genome assembly GCA_016859345.1 of Istiophorus platypterus. Classification (NCBI taxonomy): domain Eukaryota; kingdom Metazoa; phylum Chordata; class Actinopteri; order Istiophoriformes; family Istiophoridae; genus Istiophorus; species Istiophorus platypterus. The sequence goes on along the minus strand of CM029132.1, from coordinate 12,597,221 downwards.
GTCTTAAACACTTGTGAATTTGTGTGACATTACTATGACTATTAATAAACGCTTTTTGATAAATCCAGACGTGAATAGGATTCATTGAGTTTTTTTTCTGTCATCCTGCTTTGTCACATCTCATCTGCCAGTAACTTTAGTAGAAGAGGATCCACCTCTAGAGACCAATATAAACAAAGGCTATGAAAGCAGGATAAAATAATATAGTTGGTACAATATTTGGTTTGATCACATCAAGGCACGAAACAGCATCAAAGTTAAACTGAACTCCCCATTTTTCGTCACACCAGGTAAATCATGGGCAAAACAAGTCTTAACTGCTCTTATCTGATGTGTGTAACATATGCAACAGTATAGGATCTCTCTTCACATGGACAGTGACTCAGTTCTTGCAATGTTGCCTCTGGTCACCACCACAAAAGGACATGACAAGCTGTCAAATCTAGGACTGATCAGACGCCTCACTACATGAAGAATTCGAAACATCCAAAAGGCCTGAAACCTTTACACAGTACTGTGTATATACAATGCGAGAAAATACTTTCATTGAAAATAACTATCAAACCAGAAATTATAAAAATTTTTAAAAATGCCAAGGACTGAACTAAACTACATTCAAAACGTGAACAACAAACTGTCAACCTGTTTGTTGCATTATTTTCCACAGGAGTGATTCTCTCTCATTACACAAGGTCAGTTATACAACAGCTACCCAGTAGCTGGATTTTCATCAACAGTGTATTGAACCTGTGAAAATCTTCATCTTATGCACATCAACCAGCTGCCATTCGGCCAAATCACAGCCCACCTTGCATCCATTTTAAGCCCACTTCCATAACAACAAGTCATATCCCTTGGCTGTGACGAATGTTTGGCACAGCTTCATCATTCATATCCTCAACCCTGAGCTTGCTATTGTTAGATATGCGTGTGAGAAAATAAGGGTCGAGTCAATAGAAAACTTTCCATTTAGCAAAAGCATCCAGGGTAAACGAAGGAAGGAGATTATACAAGCGGCAAAACCTGAGAGCGCGCAGAGCAGGAAATAGACTACCCAGACTTCACTTTCCTTAATTCAATAATGGGTCACACTCTCAAACAAACAGTAGATCACTGGTGCTTGTTTTAATGACAAACCTCACTTTCATAGTCACATCTATGACTAGCCAGTGTTGTGTCCCAGACTGCAAACTACGTTACCCAATGCATCAGTCTGGAAAAAAGAGCAAGAAAAGGTTGTCAAAATGTACAGTTCTTAACTTGACCACAGGCATATGGCCCAAGTTGAGCTAGAATTTAAAAAGTTATTCAATTCATTACTAATTTCAAAATCAAATTTCAAAATTTGTGAATATTTATATTCAATGCACATTTCATGTCTGAAGCCGAAAGACAAAAAAACAGCGACTCTGCATTTTTCTTAAATTTGATTATCTAAGTAAAACAAATGCAGCCAATATATAGGTAAACAAAAGTTTATTTTCTTGTATGCAAATGATAGAATAAATATTTAATACTGTTTGAATTTCAACAAAGATGACACTAATCTTAGAAATGTTGAGATATTTCACATTAGACTCTTCAAAAGAGAATCAGCAGGTCTCATGTATTTTTTTTTCTAAGGTCTGTCTCGAGAGCGGTCGTTGACCCCGACTTTAAAAAAAAAAAAAAAAAAAAAAAACCTTCATTGTTCCCAGGCGGAGTGACAGAGCGTTAGCAGGTCAGCGTATCCTCGGGTCAAGTTAGGGGCCACGAGGCTAGAGGAGGGACAGAGCATTTCTGGACAGACCCAAGGAAATCCTGCTTCAAACCACACAGGAAGACCACCTCCATCCGTCTGTCTATCCACGCTGCTGCAGTCAGGTGGTGATGAGAGGGTCAATGCTTGTCCCACTGCAAAGACAAAATACTTCAACAGTCCAATCACCACCACACGGTGCAATCATGATGGACAAAACTTTGAAGTTTGTTTTTAGTGTTCTTGTAGAGCCTGAGATGAAAGATTATGTAGTAAAAATTTCACATGTTATGACAAGTTTCCCACAGGAGAGTCCATGTGAACTATTCTGTCAGCAGTGACCTAACAGCGACACTAAGTCTAAGACTGTAACGTTGCGCAATGCAAAAATTGAATGATATCTAATGAACTTGCAAAAGTCCATATATTAAAATCAACTATAAACCATCATGCTGCAGAATCTCTGGATCGTTTCTGCACAAGTGGGCCTGTAAAAAGAAGAAAGGGCCCTGCATGGGGACTCTAGAAGGGCTGGAGGTAAACAAACATTTAAGCTCAAAGCAGAGGAAAAAGGGTAGAAAATCAGGATCAGACAAGACTAATTATTGAGCTTATGCTCTGATCTTTTCTTATCACTTAACTGATTACTGTCTTCCTTCATCTTTGTTCTTCTTACTTCATCCTCCTTTTCTAATCCAAGGATACAACCTCTTATTTACCTTACATCTCGTGATAATGCATGTTTCATCCTACGTTGTAAACAGTGCAGACTAACATCTCTTGCTTTGTTTCACAACATTTTGTATCATGTATCTTCTGTAAAGCTCTCAGCTGTTTCTCACTAAACAGGGTTGAACTCTGCTGTAATGAATCACTGTCTTAATATGAAAAAGCACACATCATTTCTTAGCCTCCACAGACTCTGCTCCCAAACCAAAAAATTAAAAAACTAACAAAGGCCACAAACTTCTTTACAAAAAGTTCCTGAAACATTTCAACTCGTCAATTTCAGCAGGACATAAACCAGTTATCAGTCTTAACCAATTTCTTAACCCAACAACACTTTTTTTTTTTTTACTACAACTACATGAATATCTGACATGAAAGCACAAGGATTATCTTAACTAACTCAAGTCTTAACTACAGGATGTTTTTAGAGCAGCAAGGTAATGTTGCGTTTAGAGACAACGACCTTCAAGAGGAACAAAAGGGGCGGAAAACTTTTTCCTCTACTTGAAATGGCATTCAAACCTTTCAGCTGCATAATTGTACTATTCTAACAGGGGACAATAAGTTAACACTGGTTAATTCAGTATATTTAGTACATTAATATGTTTACTGGGACCAAAAACAAGACTGTCAACAGCCCCTAGCAATTAATCCTCCTCAACTTGATCAAAACTTAAGCTAAAGCAGCACGTTTGAATTAAACCACTAGGAGGAGGATCTTGGATTAATGGATATCTGGAGGCTTTCCAACCTGTAAGAAAGAATATACACACTATTCACATAATCATAAATCTCACTCCAGGATAGGCTATTTTTTCCATCACCAAAAAATTAGTGGGGAATATATTTGATTGCATAACAGAATCTATAGCCCTGACATATCATGCTAGTGAACAATTAAGCTCACCCATGTGGCCAGATATGGTGAAGAAAAATAGGAAGAGGCTGAAAATGTTTCTCTTAAAAAAAAAAAAAAAAAAAATCAGTAGCTTAGAAGAAGAGGTACACACACACACACACACACACACACACACACACACACACACGGCGAATTATGATTCTAACCCTGGGTGGGGGAAGGTGGATAATTTACTTACAGCTCCATCAGCATTTTGGAAATTTCACAATATAAAAAGACATTTAACCAGAATAACCCCTGAATGTGTCAAGGGAAAGGATCTTTTCTATGGGATAAATGGTTGGTAAAAGGCATATGTGTGATCAATCACCCCTATAAAGATCATGTATTAATATTTGAGGAACTGAAAAAACAATATCTAATTGATAAAAGGGGATGTCTGGCAGTATTTAAAGCTGAGGATCAGTTTGGGCCTTCTATGGGCCAAAGAGGGAAGAGAATGTTTTAGTGACTTTCCTGACATATTAGATGCAGCTATATTTTATTTAAAAAAAAAAATAAAATAAGTCCTCAAATTCTCTGACTAAAATTGCAAAAGCCTGTATTTGGAAAAGGGATCTGTATAGTGACAATAGGGACGACTATGTAGGCTGGGCTACAGGGGATGCAAGAGTTAAGTTCATCCATTATAAAATTATACCCTTGAAATTGTTTTAAATGGGCCTAATGCATGGTAATGAATGCCTGAAATGTAACAAGGAAGCGTGCACATTCCCGTACGCTCTCCGGCAGCGTTCCTTGATATTGCCTTTTTGTAGAAGTTACTAAAAATCTACCTCTACCTGAATCCCCACAGTTGTGTCTGTCAGGGATAATCTTCCATGTCACCAGGGCTTACTAAAGCAGGGTTTGGGCCAGCAGTAACATGTTTTGTTGTAGCATCCAGGCTACTTTTCATATAACTGGAGCAGCTCACATAGACCAGAGTGTCCAGATTGGAGTTTACCTATGGTGGAGACTACTTCTGTGAAAGCTTGATAGCCATATTTAAAAAAGGTGCAACATTTTAAAAGAGGGTACAAGGTACTGATTACAGAATATGAAGGAATGTTTGGTGTGCCTATAGTTTATTTAGTTATGCCATCTCTGTACTATTTGCCCTTTTTTATAATGTCAAAATGTTAAAAAGGAATAAAAGTGCCAAAGAAAGAAATTTGGACTTACAACCAAATGAAAATAGACAACCTGAATAATGTGTCCAGCAACACAATATATCTTCTCCACTACCCTTAAAACATAACAAGTCCTTCTCTGCTGCCCTTCCCCCTCATTTTCTGCTCTCCTGAACCTCAACTTATCAGGCAAGCCCTCTCACTATGACCCCCATCACGCAAAACACCCAGCCCCCACTGCAACAGGGACAGGGGAGAGGGGGATATAACATGTCTTGGATAGGAGTGGGGGAATAGATGTGCTGAGAGGAGTTGTTGGAGAAAAGCAGGGGCTGATAAGCCTGGTGGGTGGAGAGAAAGTGGATGGATGAAGGGAGCATGGGAGGAGGGAGAGAGAGAGAGAACACTGTGGATTCAATCAGATGGAGGGGGGGTAAAAAGAGGAGGGTAAACAGACAGAAGTTTGACATACTTAAAACAAAGACCACAGCAAATCTCAGTTGATTGTTTTCAGCAGCTGAGGACGGAGTATCTCTGTACTACAACTTCATCACAACAGAACAGGAATTTGATGCTGCATGTGGAAAAGAAAACAGAACCTATCAGCTCCACTGACAACTCTGGATAGTGGAGAGAAGAAGCAGTAGGAGAGCAGAGCTGCAGGAAGCCGACATACCAGCATACCACCACTAAACAGATAAGCCTCCAGAAAACACCCTGAAAGGTCCCTCAACTTCACGCGAGGAAAGGAAGGGAAATAAACCCTGTTTCTAGACAGAGGAGTCAAGAGTTGAAGAGGAAAACTAAGAGGGCTTTACTGAAGTGTCAAGGGAGAGCGTGTGTGTGGAGGACTGACTGGACAGAAGTGGTCTTGAGTGGAAGTGAGAAAAGCAGCAATCTGGAGGACGAACAAGAGTTCCACCGGGCCCCACAGCACAATGTGAGTACAAGAGCAGCTGCATCCCTCAGAAACATTTCCATCTTATAACTGAACCGCTCAGACATCTTCACGAAACTCATTACAGTCAAAATGAGCTACAAGAGCTTATGAACTTCTGATGTTCAGCACAGACAACCAAGAGGTCTGAGAAACATCAAATTAATTACCATAGCTGCTTTGTTCCGGACAATAGAGTATCAGAATGACGGGACAATAGGAAATCTCCCTGCACCATCCAGGCATGATAACACAGTAAAGACGAGCTGAGCGTGTACATGATGGCATGCACACCATGATAAGAGTTTAAAAATCAATCTAGAAGATGTACTGGGTGACTACAGACAAACAAGTTGCAGCTACATTGACTTCATGCACAATATTCATTGATTTAAATTTCCTCAGTTCGGGTCAAACGCTGACATGAAGAACAAATAAACAAAGAACTGCTATTCAAACAACAAGAACAGTGGGTAAAATGGGTGGAGCACCTAAATGTATTTTCAGTAAGGCGCTCAATGAGCCATCTCACACGTGTGTGTTTGCATACACTTCCCTGCGTTCCTTCCTGTGTGACCTTCCACCTTACAACACTTGTGACAACAATGGAGCCAGAGATGGATCATAAACAACAACGTTGAAGCACCCAGGACAGAATCGTAAATACTGTCATCCGCTCTAACTTCCGATATCCAGCGACATGATTTTTTTCTTTCTAACAGGTGCACATGTACCTAATGATAGCTATACATAAGAGATTATTACACCAACATACACTGAACTCTCAGGACTGGACGACAAGGTGTTAGACTGCCCGAATAATAAAATTAAATTAAAAATACAAAGTAGCTGTACCTCTTAAATTTAACAGACCACAACAATAACTGAAATAATACATCCCAACCCTTTCACCAACTGCAAAAACTGTTTTTCAGACAAGTCACACTTTTAATAGTACTTCACACAAAATTTGACCCCATCACGCCCCACCACCACTACAGGAATGGTCCTCTGGTGGTCCTGACACTACCATGACAGACTATTGCATATCAGAGCATCCTGGTGTTGTACACTTACTACACATTTGTTCACACAGTAAGCCAATGAGGTTCTCTAAACAGTAATGATGCTACTATTTCAGCAATCAAAGCGCTTTGAGAGATTTAACACCATTTCAGTATCAGTCCTATTTGTGCATGACTCCTTAAAAGGAAAATATCTTTATCTTTAGGTTGACTAAGTTGTCCATACTTGGGTTTTTCCATTGCTGTAGTGTTTTTGGCAGCTGACCAGGCCATGTTACTCAGATGTCCCCCGTCTGGCTGGGGCAACACTGTCTCCTGACCCTTGAGAAGTGAGGATATCCTGTACCAGACACAGCTGTGTACCACCTAAGATCTGTCCTTACACATAAATGCAAATTAAAGGCTGGATCAAAGCAGACCTTGCAACCTGGAATTTGAAAATATGAATTCTGACTGATTTAGGACTTTATGAAGCAAACAGATAATTAACTTATAAGACAAATGTTAAGTTATACAGCCAGTGTTGTAGCATAATCACATCATATATTAAAACACTTTATGCTTATGTGGCCACTTCTTATTGATTAAATTAATTAATTAATTAATTAATTAATTAATTAATTAATTAATTAATTAATTAATTATCTAATGTTTCTCTGACATGTTTGACTTAAAATTAAAGAAATATTTTCAGGCTAATGCCATTATTTTAAATGAAACAGACAAAAATGATACACTGCTGGATATTTGGGTTTTTTTTTTCATTAAAAATTACCCAACCTTTTTGATTAGGATCCCTTAGATTTACTTTTTTTAAAATGTGCTGAAGATATGGTTCTGTGCTAGCCATTTTACAATTAAAGAAAGTAAACACTAATACATTAACTATGTACTAAGGTAGCACACTTTCTACATTATGTGTCCTTAGTATAGTCTGATGTGAGGAGTGATGGCACTTCAACTTTAAAATCATCTGCACTTGATATAATATAAAATCCCATGAGAACACAAGCACATCTGCAGGCAACACCAACTTGTACACAAACAGACTGAAGCCAGTTAACCTTCATCTCTCCACTACATAAACTACATATAGCAATTATTGGCCCCTTTCCTTTTGGCCAATCAGCTCCGATAATCATCACCTCAGACTGCACCACACAGGGCTGGCTTCCTGGCAGATAAAACCACTTCATGAACCCAAGGTCTCTCAGCCTTTGAAGAGTGAAATACGGTTGGGTTCAAAAGTGCTGTGAACAGGACTTTTAGAAAGTACAGACCCCTTCACTTCTCACATTTTGTTAAGTTGCAGTATTTTTTCCCCCCGACATCAAATTTACACTCAATATCCCATAATGAGAGAGCAGAGAAAGAAAACAAAAACTGATCACTTTGACAAAAGTTTTCAGCACCCTTTGCTATTACGCCTGAAATTTAGCCCAGGTCCCTCACAATTATCTGGATCATCTCTGGGATGTTCCTATACCTTGACTTGAGTCCAACTGTGGTGAATTCAACAGATTGGACATGATCTGGAAAGACACATACTTGCCTTCCTAAAGCCTCATGGCTTTATAAGCAATGCTTAGAGCAAAGACCAAACGAGGTTGTAGGAACCTGCCAGCAGAGAAGTACAATAATCACACTACTGTACTAGTCCATTCTCTTCAGATGCGTTTTTTGCACAAATATAGTCAAACAACAATCGTTGCTGCAATGGTAATTCTGTTGACCTTGTCACGGATTCTGATAACATTTCTAATGCATTCCTTTTCTACCACCAGTTCACTATGAGTATGACTGGTACTCTGGAGAAGGGGGCCCACCATCAGGCACTGGACCTGTCTGAGGAACTGTCCCCCCATCACCACCATTATCACACCAACCACCACCAGCATCTCAACCATTCCATCTCTCTGCCCTCCACCACCGCTGTGGGTGGAGGCAGAGAAACACCTTCACGGGTGGTCATACCTCCTCCGTATTCCGCAGCTGAGAGTGGTGGCGGCGGCAGCGAAGCTCCTCTGGAGCTGAGGGGGTCTCTGGACTGCTGGGCCTGCTCCGTGCTGGTGACCGCTCAGAATTTGGTGATTGCTGCGATCAACGCCTGCCTTGCTGGACTGGTGTTTGGTACCATCCTGACGCCAGCCATCGTTATGGTGGTGTTTGGCTTCCTCTGCCACTCTACAGTAAGAAAGGGGAAGGCGGGGGAGAGGATGGATGAGCGAGTGAGCAATGTATGCATGCTGAAGGATTTTAATTTTCATTTCAGTGTGGATATTTTTTTGTCACACTAGAGCTGGCTAAGTGTTGGCTCAACAGCTTTTTGCAGGATTTGTCTGTTCACCCATAGACATTAAGTCTAGAATTTGCTGTAAGAAAAATATTACCGAGCCTTCGTTTCATTAGCAACAAAAGGGAATGTCTCTCTATTCATCAGACTTTTAAAACCATTGCAGTGCGCTTTAACAAGACAGAGAAAATGTGCTTGCATGTTAGTAAGAATAAATGTTTACACAGATTTGCTAAATCTAAACAAATGATGAGTGGAATAGGGAGATAGCTACATCTTTTTATGAAAGTCCTGAAAGTCCTAATCTCATAACTTTGATCCAAAAGTTTGAAATGTTTAGCCTGGGGCTGAGGGTGGGGTTTAGCTCGCTCCGTGATGGGGAGTTTTATAATCAGATAAGCCTGTTGTTCACTCAGATGTTGAGTAGATGGGTGAATTGGAGGGGAGCAAGGTTTCAGGAGTCTAGGGAGCCAAACGTCAAAGCAAAAAACTTTAAGACTATTTGGTAGCTAGTTGGGAATGAAAAGAACACTTGGAACAAAACATGAAATTCCACAGATGTGTGATAAGAACAAGGAGAAATGGATATGTAAATCAAAAAAACACAACCTATATGAGCCAGTATGCATTATCTTGGACTACCCAAAAAAGTCTTCAGGGTTCAGAGACTTTTAATGCATACCAATGGCATTTCTTTAGGCCAAGGACCTCCCTAATGACCAGAGAGATCAGGATTCTCTCTGTTCTCCCGCTCTCTCACATTCAGCCCTCATGTGACAGCAGCTTAGAGGGGGATTAACCAGGACATGGGAGGATGGCGAGAGGGGGAGAAATCCAGAAAAAAAAAAGGCTGAGAAGAAATGTAGAGCCAGAAATGTGGGTTCATTATTTAGGGGTCCTCAAATTGAGCGGACTACACCGAGCACACTTTTGAGGTATTTGAGGGACTTTGCAACAGTCATTCAGACAACACACACACAGCTTCATGAGCAAAAACAAGCACACTATTAAAGGACTTTCTCCATACAAACCTGGCTTAGATCTGGAGCCATACATTAGGCCTCACCAAGTACAAACAAACATGGGCATAGTTGTGTGAGTCTTATCTCTTACAACTCCGACCCCCAAAGCTCCCCTGCACCCTCCTTCTACCCTTTTCTTTTTTTTTTTTTCCTTCATGTCAACAGTTTAAACTACCTCTCACCCTTTCCATAGCTCCCTCCCTCCTATATGTTTTGCTTTCCCTCTCCTGCTGGTATTTCTTTCTCACCAGCTGTAAAGCTACATCTATCACAATAGCATCATGATATTTCTATACTTTCATGTAGAAAGTATGCAACTACCCAGACATGGGGAAAAAATAAAACATTTCCAGACTTTCCACGACTGTATGACATTCCTGTAAACTATCAACTACTAAACTAATTGACAACTGAATTTGTTTAGTAATGAATCGACCTTTACTTTGACCTAATTGAATATTTATCTAGGTGCTCGGTGATTTTTCAAAGATACAAGATACATAATAGCTATTATCTTGTCAGTATGCACTCTACTATGATAAATATTCCTTTCTCCCCTGAGCTACCTCAGTCCAGCAAACCTCTCTCACTCCCTGCACTTTCCTCATGCACTCAAATGTTCACTTCATCCTTCATGGGCTGATAAGGATGATTCAGGCCTTCTGTCTCTCCATTCCTCTCCCACACAGATCCTGACTCCTTCATCTCCTGTTCTCCCACTCCCCCAGTCTTACTACTCAGCAACAAGCACACATGCTTGGACATGTGATAAAATACAGATCAACATCTTTGAATCTAGCTGCCAGTGATGGAATTGACGGCAGTTTTTAAGCAAGATTCTGAAAATTCCTTTTTCTTTGTCACAATTAGTTTTTAGTGGGCTACAGATTCATGTGAGAGACATGCACATGGTTACCAACAGTGTCTGTCCTCACTTCATACACACATACCACACAGAGTGCGTCATCTCTCTGTATCTGTTGCTCCCAGCACTTAACAGTAGTGGTTAAATGGTTGAGGTTCTATATATGAAAGAGCAACTCAGATACACTGAAAATGCAAAATCTGTAGTAAAAATATGATACCTGAATAACATAACTTTGAGTGAGGAGAGTGAAACAACTATTTCATTACTGCAGCAGAGCTGCCCTTGAGCAAGGTATTTACCACCAGACTGGGGGTTTATTAGGCAACTTCCAGGTGGGAATGTGGAGCATTCCTGAAAATATATTACTCCGTGAAGCTACCCTGGTCAAATAAAAGGTTAACAAATGTTGACATGGGTTGCACGCTAGCAAAACTGACCTCTGTGACAAGCTCTTTCTATATTTTCTAAATGCCATCTTTCTCCTCTTCTCTCCGCAGGTCCGCCCTCACGGGACAACTCCCTACTGCTCAGACCTGCTGACTGACGGAGGCTGTGTAGCTTTGCTGGTGGTGGGCTTCCTCTTGGTGACCCCCCTGCTGGTCCTGGCGCTCGCTGCGTACTGTCGCCTGGCCCGACACCTCCAGCTCGGTCTGTGCTTCATCCCCTACAGCCGGGCCGTGTACAAGAACTTGCCGGCCACCCAGCACCGTGGCCTGGGCACTGGCTGCTGCGGTGGCCGAGATGGAGCCAGCGGCAGTGGGAAGGGAAAGGTCTGGGTGTGAGGGGAAAAAGAGGGGTGAAGACCATTAGATCAACTATAAGCAGGGAACTGAACAAAAGGAACAGAGTGGAAGTAAAGAATTAATGGGATGAGTAAGACAAGGAAGGAGATGTAAAATAGCAAAATGCATACCAGAGGTTGTTGTAAATGGCAATTATTTTAACAACCAGTTGAACCTCCTGGAAGGAAAGTTATACTTTTATAAATAACTACTAATGACTTACTCTCATGCCTTAACGTCAGAACTAGACTTAAGTTTTCGTCACAAAAAATAAAGCCTCTTATCTGGCATGCATATGACCTTAACTTTCCTGAATAAAACAAGGAAAAAAGTAAGCTGACCCACCTCACAAATGTTTTGTCACTAAATGTAATCATGTCTCATCACATTTATGTTATTATAAAAAAACCTATTTGTCTAGTGAAGTCTTCTGTAAAGCAAAGTGTGACTGTAATTCTTTGAATTCTGCCCTTTTTATAAATAAAGTTTTTGGATTCAGCTGGAGTCATGTATGTTCTGGGGAAGCAGGGGTTGGGATGGGTTGAGTCTTATGTAGAATTGTTCTTGGTTAAAGAGCGACAACCTGGCCACAATACTGGCCAACACCAATGAGAATGAACACCGTTAAAAACCAATTCCTAGTGCCACATGAACTACACAGCTTTTCTGTTCACAATGTCACTTGTCAAAAAAAAACTTTCCCTGGAGAAATCAGGTCTGAAAAGTGATTACAGTCACAGATAAAACCTCAACTGGGGCTAATGTTTCCCCTCAGCGGTAAATGAATGGAACGACAGACGAGAATAAAGACCAAGTAAACTGTTGCACTAAAAATGAACATGCATCAGAATCAATAATATACTACAGGCACATTTTTGGATGAGAAGCAGCAACTGTGACGACAAGTAACTATGAAGCTGAAGGTCTGATGATGAGATTGAAATGTAGCAAAGTCCATTCAAAGAGTCATAAGATTTAAAGAGTAATTTGTATGGTAGGAATCACGATAATGATGAACATCCACATAAGTTACAAATCAAAACTTTCCTGACAACAAGTCTGATCCAGCTGATTCTAGTTTAAGTTTCTTTTTGTACACGTCATCAGGGGAGAGCGCGAACGCAGTCCCCCACTACCAGAAATTATGCAGTCGAGATTCCCACATTTGGGGAATTCGCAGGGGTCAGCACAGCCGGAGTGCAATGGCTGAGCCTCGCCCTGGGTGAACCACCTTCTTGATCATGGTGTCTCCCCTGCCAGGTAAGTATGACTTGGACACGCCGCACCGAGGCCACCGCTTCACGCACATACGAGTCAGCGTCACGGTGTCCGGCGACAAGCGGCCGCCGACGCTCCGGCCGCGGCTCCGTGATCATAACGTTGTTCACCGCGATCAGTCGTGTAACATCATTGGAAATAAAGCAAAGTTCTTAATTTCAGCCTTTAGGACGCGCACCATTTCCCAGCATGCATTGCTGCACCCTGTGTATGTCACGTGGGTCGGCTACTTACAATTTTTTTTTTTCACATAAGCATTTGCGTTTGATAAAGCACTAAATATTTTATTCTACAGATCTCACTGGATATAAATGATCCACAAGTGATCAGAGATATTTCCCTTGTTTTAGTTTCGTTCGTCGGCTACAGAGGCAACACTCACTCTCTGGTATCACTGTCAATCTTATGTCCCATTGTTCAGACGTTTTTTCTTGACATTTTTCCGTGGGAGCCACAACATCTACGGAGGGAATAGAAAACGACTGCGAAACAAACCCAGGCAACAAAGTAAAGCGAATATTTACACCATTTACATCGTTTTCACTCCGGATCACACCGACATGTAGCGAGCTACGGCGCCATCCGCTGGATAATCCCACTAATTACACCTTTATGTAAAGCGCTGGAGGATGGACCCAACACTGTTTGTTTCCACAGGCCCGCAACTCAAAAAACACTTTAGACCAAATGTCGCTTCCTGAAAGCGAGACTTTGCATTTTGGAAAGAAAGTCAAGTGTTTAACGAGCAACTCGATTTTCTGCGGATTCACAATGAGGCTGAAGCGGCTTGACCCTCGTAGCTCGGCTCAAACAGGCCAATTCACTTCATACGCGTCTTTTCTTCAACCTCAGCCGCAGCTGTGTAACAAGCGCATCGACTCACAAGGTTCAGCGGCGACAGAAGTTTCTGGAGGATTTTCTGAGCAGCGGACTCACCTGAGACTTGAGGGTCGACGTGCAACATTGAAGACGTTACAGCAGAACTAGTCCAGTAAAGTCAAAAACTTTCTCCTGCTCATGTCGCAGGAGGCGACATGTTCCAGCGAGGTTTTAATAAAGACACCACGGAGCTAATAGAGACACAGGTAACGAGGAAAGCGGAGAACAGGTGCAAAGTTCTTAATTGTTTAAATACGAAAACGTGCGCAACGACGTCGACAGGCCATTGAAATTACCCGGATGGAAGTTTAATAATTAAAAAATATACTACCACTACAACTACTACTACCACCACTAATACTACTAATACTACTAATACTACAAATAATAATAATAATAATAATAATAATAATAATAATAATCAGCCGTTACGCAAAGATTAGAGTTTCCGAATTTTCTAATCTAGGAAAATTGTTTAGATAATTATTTAGATAATTATTTAGGATAATTATTTAGATAATTATTTAGATAATTATTTAGATAATTATTTAGATAATTATTTAGATAATTATTTAGATAATTATTTAGATAATTATTTAGATAATTATTTAGATAATTATTTAGATAATTATTTAGATAATTATTTAGATAATTATTTAGATAATTATTTAGATAATTATTTAGATAATTATTTAGATAATTATTTAGATAATTATTTAGATAATTATTTAGATAATTATTTAGATAATTATTTAGATAATTATTTAGATAATTATTTAGATAATTATTTAGATAATTATTTAGATAATTATTTAGATAATTATTTAGATAATTATTTAGATAATTATTTAGATAATTATTTAGATAATTATTTAGATAATTATTTAGATAATTATTTAGATAATTATTTAGATAATTATTTAGATAATTATTTAGATAATTATTTAGATAATTATTTAGATAATTATTTAGATAATTATTTAGATAATTATTTAGATAATTATTTAGATAATTATTTAGATAATTATTTAGATAATTATTTAGATAATTATTTAGATAATTATTTAGATAATTATTTAGATAATTATTTAGATAATTATTTAGATAATTATTTAGATAATTATTTAGATAATTATTTAGATAATTATTTAGATAATTATTTAGATAATTATTTAGA
>CM029132.1:12450619-12581962 GCA_016859345.1 Istiophorus platypterus | reverse complement strand
CTGTTGTGTTTATATGAGCCCAACATAAAATGACTGCCGTTATTTAAATTTTATCTGAGTGTGGAACTTAAACTGAGAGCAGCCACGGTTAGTGACGTCATGTGTGATGAGACTGGACCCTTGGCTAAGAGCTGGTGAAGTCAACCATCGTTTGGTGATGTCAGAAGTATCAACATATGTTCTGTAAACATTGGTATATCACCACTTCCTGTGGCTTTAGGTACTTGTCTAGTGTTAGTGAGGGGATTACTCACTGAGGCCGCTGAAGCACAGGTGACCACTCCTCACCAGCTGGTCCTCTGGTCATCCATCCTCCTGACTGGTCTGGAAGTTGGGGTTCGGTCTTGGGTCTTCCACAAAGTGCTCAAGCCTGCACATCTCCACCTGTCACAACAAAAAGAAGCATCGACTCTTATGGTCACTGCACTGATATCATTCTGAATGATAGTTTAAGAGCTTAAGAGTTTAGAAAAAAAAAGAATGATTAACCTGTGACACATTCTTACCACAGCCGATTGTGGAGCGTTTGTTCTCGGGATCCAGGGAGTTTCGTGTTTTGCAAGGAACTGGACTGCAGGGATCTTCAGATCTTGATGTGGTTCAGCAATCTGTATTTCATGATGTATGGCACTACAACCTCTACCTTTACCTCTACTTTTACTACTACCAATAATAAAATACAGATGATAGAAACAATGGAAGCAAAATACTGTGGTCATCAGGTTTCTCTTTTCCACCAGCTTTTCCTGAATTTGTCCATCTGCTCTTGCTGTGACTGTTGTGCCATCCACAAACCGACATATGAATTTGCTGAAGCCAATAAAAGATTCTAAATAATATATAAAAATGCTACGATAGGCAAATGAAATGTGTGCTGACTGAGGCAGTGTCAATGAACTGTACTTCAGTGTTAATCGACACATACCAGCTGAACACTTAAGGATGAAACCATGATCTCCATTGTTAACCCACCATATGTAAACACGATGCTCCGCATCCCAGCAATGTTTTTCACCACACACATACACACACCACCAATGTGCTGGAGGATTTTCCACAACATATTAATGTACAAGGTGATTCTTAAAATCTTCAATTCAGGGTGACTCTTGACTGAGGAGACAAAATCTTCTCTATAAACCTTATTACTCTGTGAAAACTTGAAGATATCCTCTATCGGTGAACCAGGTTTCTGAAACAGGCCACTGGTGATATATGTGCTTAGAGAAGCACTTTACAGTTTTGATAGAATTTAACATTAAATCAATATTAATATAATATTGAGGACATTTTATTATTTGTATTTAATATTTATATAATATGTATAATAATTTTTTTTACTAAAGTGTTCAAAATACCACAGTAAAAGCTACATGTAACACTGATTCCTTCATGTCAAATGTAGACAAACACTGAGTACATCATAAATTCATAATGTTTATGCAGTTTATTTAAGACTGTGTCCAATTTCTGAATTATACATGAAAGATTATCCAGTTGTTGGAATAAATATCAGAAGGTTTATCTTACATTGTACTTGTCAAGTGATAACGTAGCACTGTTTGCAATATGACAAAACTGGGGGCTCTACTTCAGGCTTTCAGGTCCCGTAGTTGATATATTATTACGATATAATAACTTTTTTCCTCTTTTGGCATCAGCTGTGGGTGTCTCTTTCTCGACTGTCTTGATTTTTGCACAGAGGCAGATTTATGCACGTTCCTGTGTGTTGGTGTGTGTTGAGGAGCCTCCAAACCCCCCAGCACAGAGGAGGCCGAGACACAACCTCTTCTGTGGGAGAAGGCAGGAGGCTCCTCACCCTCTTGATCGGTGGCTGGAGGGCGGTAGGTGGAAGAGGAGGATTTCTTTTCATCTCCTTCATGACCCACTGGTTTTCATTGGGGAGTCACATCAGAGTGAACCTGTGTGATAAGGAGAGTCAGGACAAGAGACTCAGTACATCGTTGCAGTTGGACAGACACGATGGTTGGACAAGCACAAAGCTGAAGAAAATATCTGGATCATTTGGAGAACCTGAATATGGTCTGTGCATTTAAACCAATTCCTATTGCCACATGAACTAAGCAGTTTTTCTGTTCACACTGTCACTATTGTCAAAAAAACTTTCCTGGAGAAATCAGGTCTGAAAAGTAATTACAGTCGCAGATAAAACCTCAACTGGGGCTAATGTTTTCCCTCAGTGGTCAACGAATGGAACGACGGACGAGAATAAAGACTAAGACTGTTGCAATATAAATGAACCTGCATCAGAATCAATAATATACTACATGTACATTTTTGGATGAGAAGCAGCAACTGTGATGACAAGTGACTATGAAGCTGAAGGTGTGATGATGAGATTGAAATGTAGCAAAGTCCATTCAGAAAGTCATAAGATTTAAAGGTTAATTTATGTTGTGCGGATGATAATCTCCCTCATTCAGCTGATTCTAGTTCAAGTTTCTCTTTGTACACGACATCAGGGGAGAGCGCGAACGCAGTCCCCCACTATCAGAAATTATGCAGTCGAGATTCCCACATTTGGGGAATTCGCAGGGGTCAGCACAGCCGGAGTGCAATGGCTGAGCCTCGCCCTGGGTGAACCACCTTCTTGATCATGGTGTCTCCCCTGCCAGGTAAGTATGACTTGGACACGCCGCACCGAGGCCACCGCTTCACGCACATACGAGTCAGCGTCACGGTGTCCGGCGACAAGCGGCCGCCGACGCTTCGGCCGCGGCTCCGTGATCATAACGTCGTTCACCGCGATCGGTCGTGTAACGTTGTATCAAAACCAAAAATAAACTTAATTTGAGG
Source organism: Istiophorus platypterus (assembly GCA_016859345.1). NCBI lineage: Eukaryota > Metazoa > Chordata > Actinopteri > Istiophoriformes > Istiophoridae > Istiophorus > Istiophorus platypterus. Next base: position 12,579,145 of record CM029132.1, on the reverse strand, counting down.
ATTTAGCGTTTCTGAACATTTCCCTTAATGCTTTGCGGCGCCGGTTGCGGGTCACGTGGTGAGCTTCTTAGGGAATATTTTCTTGTCACGATCATTTCGTTGAATAAAGACAGAATGTTTTAATTCCACCTGATTTGAACGCAGCGCAGCGACTAGTCAGTTACATTCTCAACTTCGTTTTCGATCAAATAAAGCGAATGTGACACATTTTGCGTAATTTTCCGCCATAAACAAGATCGTATGATGAGCTATGGCGCCATCTGGTGGACGATCAAACTTATTACACCTTAATGTAAAGGTACCAGAGGGTGGAGGTCACGACAACACTGATCCACAGGAGGCGACAAGTTCCAGCGAGGTTTTAATAAAGACACTACGGAGCTAATAGAGACACAGGTAACGAGGAAAGCGGAGAACAGGTGCAAAGTGCTTAGTTGTCTAAACACTTAGAAGTGCGCAACGATGTAAACACGTTATGAAATTACCCAGATGGAAGTTAAATAATTAAAAAAATATACTACCACTACTATTACTACAAATAATAACAATAATAATAATAATAATAGTAATAATAATAATAATAATAATCAGCCGTTACGCAAAGATCAGAGTTTCCGAGATTTCTCATCTAAGAAAATTATTTAGATCATTATTTAGGATATATACCTACAAGTATACCTACAAGTATTTTCCCCTACACATAGTGACATGAGTTGCTTACCTGTTTAGATATTTATATACTGAGATTAGAGTTAGAATATTAGGTTGGCGTACAGAGAAGTTTAATATGTTCAGAATAATCAGAAAATGAACCATTTTTAAAATGTACCTGGCTGTATCTGATGAGTTCCTGTTAAACAGACAGAAGTCAATTTAGTGCAGAGAACAGTATGCAACTGCACATACAAACAGAAACAGAATATCAGGCCTGGCAATGGAAGCCCACACTGTCTGAGAAAGGTGCAACTGCAAATCAATCTATTAATGATTTCCAATGAGAAACTCACTGTCAGCATAGACAGATGCTCTTCTGTCTTTGGATTTCGGTCACACTGACATGGACCATGTGCAAGAACAAGACAGACCCTGGATTTAGTCGAGTCCGTCTCTGGAACTGCTTGTCTAAACTGATATTGTATGTTATTAGACAGAGAAATTCAGGATCAGCTGAAGTAGTTGTCCTGTCTCTGTTTTAACTGGCATGTGGATGTGTAGATGACTGAATTTTCTTTTTTGAATAAATTTCTGTTCAGCAAGGCCCATATGACAAACAAATTATCAGGGAACACCTCAAATTCACTAATGTTTGCTTTTTGTATCTTGAAATCTGAAGTGTTCTCACAAAAGGAAATGGGAGAATGTTGTGGGAAGCCGACAAAAGTATTTATTTTTGTTCGAATGAACATGATGATGAGGATGACACATGCTGAAGTGTCATGAGTTATCTACTCACAGTTTATATGAGCCCAACATAAAATGACTGCCGTTATTTAAATTTTATCTGAGTGTGGAACTTAAACTGAGAGCAGCCACGGTTAGTGACGTCATGTGTGATGAGACTGGACCCTTGGCCGAGAGCTGGTGAAGTCAACCATCATTTGGTGATGTCAGAAGTATCAACGTATGTCTGTAAACGTTGGCATATCACCACTTCCTGTGGCTTTAGGTACTTGTCTAGTGTTACTGAGGGGATTACTCACTGAGGCCGCTGAAGCACAGGTGACCACTCCTCACCAGCTGGTCCTCTGGTCATCCATCCTTCTGACTGGTCTGGAAGTTGGGGCTCGGTCTTGGGTCTTCCACAAAATGCTCAAGCCTGCACATCTCCACCTGTCACAACAAAAAGAAGCATCGACTCTTATGGTCACTGCACTGATATCATTCTGAATGATAGTTTAAGAGCTTAAGAGTTTAGAAAAAAAAAGAATGAATAACCTGTGACACATTCTTACCACAGCCGATTGTGGAGCGTTTGTTCTCGGGATCCAGGGAGTTTCGTGTTTTGCAAGGAACTGGACTGCAGGGATCTTCAGATCTTGATGTGGTTCAGCAATCTGTATTTCATGATGTATGGCACTACAACCTCTACCTTTACCTCTACTTTTACTACTACCAATAATAAAATACAGATGATAGAAACAACAGAAGCTGTGGTCATCAGGTTTCTCTTTTCCACCAGCTTTTCCTGAATTTGTCCATCTGCTCTTGCTGTGACTGTTGTGCCATCCACAAACCGACATATGAATTTGCTGAAGCCAATAAAAGATTCTAAATAATATATAAAAATGCTACGATAGGCAAATGAAATGTGTGCTGACTGAGGCAGTGTCAATGAACTGTACTTCAGTGTTAATTGACACATACCAGCTGAACACTTAAGGATGAAACCATGATCTCCATTGTTAACCCACCATATGTAAACACGTATGCTCCGGTAATCCCAGCAATATTTTTCACCACACACACATACACACACCTGTGCTTGAGGATTTTCCACAACATATTAATGTACGAGGTGATTCTTAAAATCTTCAATTCAGGGTGACTCTTGACTGAGGAGACAAAATCTTCTCTATAAACCTTATTACTCTGTGAAAACTTGAAGATATCCTCTATCAGTGAACCAGGTTTCTGAAACAGGCCACTGGTGATATATGTTCTTAGAGAAGCACTTTACAGTTTTGATAGAATTTAACATTAAATCAATATTAATATAATATTGAGGACATTTTATTATTTGTATTTAATATTTATATAATATGTATAATAATTTTTTTTACTAAAGTGTTCAAAATACCACAGTAAAAGCTACATGTAACACTGATTCCTTCGTGTCAAATGTAGACAAACACTGAGTACATCATAAATTCGTAGTGTTTATGCAGTTTATTTAAGACTGTGTCCAATTTCTGAATTATACATGAAAGATTATCCAGTTGTTGGAATAAATATCAGAAGGTTTATCTTACATTGTACTTGTCAAGTGATAACGTAGCACTGTTTGCAATATGACAAAACTGGGGGCTCTACTTCAGGCTTTCGGGTCCCGTAGTTGATATATTATTACAATATAATAACTTTTTTCCTCTTTTGGCATCAGCTGTTGGTGTCTCTTTCTCGACTGTCTTGATTTTTGCACAGAGGCAGACGATGCGTTTCCTGTGTGTTGGTGTGTGTTGAGGAGCCTCCCGAACCCCCCAGCACAGAGGAGGCCGAGAGACACAACCTCTTCTGTGGGAGAAGGCAGGAGGCTCCTCACCCTCTTGATCGGTGGCTGGAGGGAGCGGTAGGTGGAAGAGGAGGGATTTCTCTTTCATCTCCTTCATGACCCACTGGTTTTCATTGGGGAGTCACATCAGAGTGAACCTGTGTGATAAGGAGAGTCAGGACAAGAGACTCAGGCACATCGTTGCAGTTGGACAGACACGATGGTTGGACAAGCACAAAGCCCTGAAGAAAATATCTGGATCATTTGGAGAACCTGAATATGGTCTGTGCATTTAAACCAATTCCTATTGCCACAAGAACTACACAGCTTTTCTGTTCACACTGTCACTGTTGTAAATAAAAACTTCCCTGGAGAAATCAGGTCTGAAAAGTAATTACAGTCACAGATAAAACCTCAACTGGGGCTAATGTTTCCCCTCAGTGGTCAACGAATGGAACGACGGATGAGAATAAAGAGCAGAGACTAAGTAAACTGTTGCACTAAAAATGAACCTGCATCAGAATCATTAATAATATACTACATGTACATTTTTGGATGAGAAGCAGCAACTGTGACGACAAGTGACTATGAAGCTGAAGGTCTGATGATGAGATTGAAATGTAGCAAAGTCCATTCAAAGAGTCATAAGATTTAAAGGGTAATTTGTATGGTAGGAATCACGATAATGATGAAGATCCACATAAGTTACAAATCAAAACTTCCATGACGATAAGTCTGATCCAGCTGATTCTAGTTCATGTTTCTCTTTGTACACGTCATCAGGGGAGAGCGCGAACGCAGTCCCCCACTACCAGAAATTATGCAGTCGAGATTCCCACATTTGGGGAATTCGCAGGGGTCAGCACAGCCGGAGTGCAATGGCTGAGCCTCGCCCTGGGTGAACCACCTTCTTGATCATGGTGTCTCCCCTGCCAGGTAAGTATGACTTGGACACGCCGCACCGAGGCCCCCGCTTCACGCGCATACGAGTCAGCGTCACGGTGTCCGGCGACAAGCGGCCGCCGACGCTTCGGCCGCGGCTCCGTGATCATAACGTTGTTCACCGCGATCGGTCGTGTAACGTTGTATAAAAAACAAAAATAAACTTAATTTGAGGCTTTAGCGTTTCTGAACATTTCCCTTAATGCTTTGCGGCCCCGTTTGTGGGTCACGTGGTGAGCTTCTTAGGAAATATTTTCTTGTCACGATCATTTCGTTGAATAAAGACAGAATTTTTTTATTCCCCTTGATATTAACGCAGCGCAGCGACTAGTCAGTTACATTCTCAACTTCGTTTTCGATCAAATAAAGCGAATGTGACACGTTTTACGTAATTTTCCACCATCGTATGATGAGCTATGGCGCCATCTGGTGGACAATCAAACTCATTACACCTTAATGTAAAGGTACCAGAGGGTGGAGGTCACGACAACACTGATCCACAGGAGGCGACAAGTTCCAGCGAGGTTTTAATAAAGACACTACGGAGCTAATAGAGACACAGGTAACGAGGAAAGCGGAGAACAGGTGCAAAGTTCTTAATTGTCTAAACACTTAGAAGTGCGCAACGATATAAACACGTTATGAAATTACCCAGATGGAAGTTAAATAATTAAAAAAATATACTACCACTACTATTACTACCACTACTACCACCACTACTACTACTACAAATAATAATAATAATAATAATAATAATAATAATAATAATAATAATAATAATCAGCCGTTACGCAAAGATCAGAGTTTCCGAATTTTCTCATCTAAAAAAATTATTTAGATAATTATTTAGGATATATACCTACAAGTATACCTACAAGTATTTTCCCCTACAAATAGTGACATGAGTTACCTGTTTAGATATTTATATACTGAGATTAGAGTTAGAATATTAGGTTGGAGTACAGAGAAGTTTAATATGTTCAGAATAATCAGAAAATGAACCATTTTTAAAATGTACCTGGCTGTATCTGATGAGTTCCTGTTAAACAGACAGAAGTCAATTTAGTGCAGAGAACAGTATGCAACTGCACATACAAACAGAAACAGAATATCAGGCCTGGCAATGGAAGCCCACACTGTCTGAGAAAGGTGCAACTGCAAATAAATCTATTAATGATTTCCAGTGAGAAACTCACTGTCAGCATAGACAGATGCTCTTCTGTCTTTGGATTTCGGTCACACTGACATGGACCATGAGCCCAACATAAAATGACTGCCGTTATTTAAATTTTATCTGAGTGTGGAACTTAAACTGAGAGCAGCCACGGTTAGTGACGTCATGTGTGATGAGACTGGACCCTTGGCTAAGAGCTGGTGAAGTCAACCATCGTTTGGTGATGTCAGAAGTATCAACGTATGTTCTGTAAACGTTGGTATATCACCACTTCCTGCGGCTTTAGGTACTTGTCTAGTGTTACTGAGGGGATTACTCACTGAGGCCGCTGAAGCACAGGTGACCACTCCTCACCAGCTGGTCCTCTGGTCATCCATCCTCCTGACTGGTCTGGATGTTGGGGTTCGGTCTTGGGTCTTCCACAGAGTGCTCAAGCCTGCACATCTCCACCTGCACAAAAAAAAGAATCATCTACTCTCATGGTGCCACATGAACTACACAGCTTTTCTGTTCACACTGTCACTATTGTAAATAAAAAATGTCCCTGGAGAAATCAGGTCTGAAAAGTAATTACAGTCGCAGATAAAACCTCAACTGGGGCTAATGTTTCCCCTCGGCGGTAAACGAACAACAGATGAGAATAAAGACCAAGTCAACTGTTGCACTAAAAACGAACCTGCATCAGAATCAATAATATACTACATGTACATTTTTGGATGAGGAGCAGCAACTGTGTGACAAGTAACTATGAAGCTGAAGGTGTGATGATGAGATTGAAATGTAGCAAAGTCCATTCAAAGAGTCATAAGATTTAAAGAGTAATTTCTGTTGTGCGGATCATAATCTCCCTCATTTAGCTGATTCTAGTTCAAGTTTCTCTTTGTACACGACATCAGGGGAGAGCGCGAACGCAGTCCCCCACTACCAGAAATTATGCAGTCGAGATTCCCACATTTGGGGAATTCGCAGGGGTCAGCACAGCCGGAGTGCAATGGCTGAGCCTCGCCCTGGGTGAACCACCTTCTTGATCATGGTGTCTCCCCTGCCAGGTAAGTATGACTTGGACACGCCGCACCGAGGCCACCGCTTCACGCACATACGAGTCAGCGTCACGGTGTCCGGCGACAAGCGGCCGCCGACGCTTCGGCCGCGGCTCCGTGATCATAACGTCGTTCACCGCGATCGGTCGTGTAACGTTGTATCAAAAACAAAAATAAACTTAATTTGAGGATTTAGCGTTTCTGAACATTTCCCTTAATGCTTTGCGGCGCCGGTTGTGGGTCACGTGGTGAGCTTCTTAGGAAATATTTTCTTGTCACGATCATTTCGTTGAATAAAGACAGAATGTTTTAATTCCACTTGATTTGAACGCGGCGCAGCGACTAGTCAGTTACATTCTCAACTTCGTTTTCGATCAAATAAAGCGAATGTGACACATTTTACGTAATTTTCCACCATAAACACCATCGTATGATGAGCTATGGCGCCATCTGGTGGACGATCAAACTCATTACACCTTAATGTAAAGGTACCAGAGGATGGAGGTCACGACAACACTGATCCGCAGGAGGCGACATGTTCCAGCGAGGTTTTAATAAAGACACTACGGAGCTAATAGAGACACAGGTAACGAGGAAAGCGGAGAACAGGTGCGATGCAAACAGGCCATTGAAATTACCCGGATGGAAGTTAAATTACTAAAAAAATATACTACCACTACTACTACTACTACCACTACTACTACTACTACTATTACTCTTACTGCTACTGCTACTACTACTACTAATAATAATAATAATAATATTAATAATCAGCCGTTACGCAAAGATTAGAGTTTTCGAATTTTCTCATCTCGGGAAATTACTTAGATACATTGATATCATAGTTTTTACCTTTTGAGCTAAACAGACAGAGGTGAACAGTCAGTAATAATTAATGGTCAATTGATTTGACCAATTATAATAAACTTTGCATTTGAATTTTTCAGTTTGCCATTGCTGCCCTACAAGTCCCTTAGTCCTCAGGATTATTATTCACAATAACACAATCTAAATAAAGCAGTCACCAGCCCAGAAACAGTAGAAAATACTTTCTCACGGACGAACCAAGATCAACTCTCCAAGGCTAAAGGCCTAATGTCAAAAATTTCTTAAAACTGACACTCTAAAAATAAACACTGATTTTGAACCAAGTGTAAAGAGACCTTAAAGGTCACACTAGGCACACCGCCACTCCACGTTTTGCTTTCTAATCGTTAGCAGCACGTTTGGCCAAGCAATTACCTGTAAGCCTCTCTGATGGAAGGAGGTCAAGAGAAGGCAGTACAGAACAGACAGGATTGTGTGCGGCCATTCACAACACAAGAGAAGCACTGCTGAAAGGAGGCAAGAAGACCTGTGCTGCTCAATTTCATGTCTTCTTCTCTTAGCATTTAGGTTGGGGAATTAAGGTAAGCATACTGCAGTGAAGTAACTGGATTCATATTCAAAATGTTAGAGACAGCAGGGAAATCAAGGCTGTGCAATGATAGAAAACTAATTATTTTCTCATAGATATACTTTTAACACACTTGCAACCTTGTCCCTTTTCTTCCTGAAAAAGCATTTATGAAAATATTTCTTCACCATGGTCAAAACAATATTTCGGTGCAACGAATGCAGATCGTTCTCAATGTACTCCATGTTATGTTTGGATACATAGTGTGTGTTCATTCACAGCATGTCTACGGCAGGAGAGAGGACCCCTTCTACAACCTCTGTCGACTCGGCCTCAACAGAAGGGTACATATGGACTCATACAACACTGTCACTGTATTTTTGAAATTTTCTGTGAATTGGACACATTATACAGTTTTTTTTTTTTAATTTAGGCGTTATATCCATAGCCTCCAAAATGTCCTTTTGGTGGTTCTCAGTGTGTAAATGTATAGTATGTCTAGCAATTCTTTTTATACTTTTTTTTACTGTTTTCCTCTTATTTTAGGGGTATTGGCCTATTTTTGCTATATAACCAAGACGGTGTCTTAAAAATGTCAAGATAATATAAAACATTTGTTGATGTTTGATTTTCAATGTTTTAGCAAAGATGGTACCACAGCTAAAGACTCCCCATCAGGTTCGGTCTCTGAAACACCCAAGAAATCATCAAAGAAGTCAAAGAAAAATAACGACAGCAGGAACAAAGTCTACATCTCCGTGCTCAACAATATTTTTGGGGCGGTAAGTAGCTGACACCCACATTTTTTGATTTTCATGTGATGTATGGTTGAACTGGATCCTCGTCCTCTTCTTAGCTATCATGGCACTCGACCTCTTCTGTGACCTTTAACCTGTAACTGCAAGATGCTGTGAAGTCAAACAGTTAAAGTTTATCAGTGATAGCTTGTTTTACTTTAAGCACTAATTTTCCAAAATTCCTGCCAAATTTAAACACACTTTTATTCAATAAAATGTGTGTTTGGCCTAATCTTGTCAAACAACTGATCATGATGCTATTCCTTAATGACATTTCAAAGCACCTTGGTCTTTTAATAACAGCCACACACTGAGAGAGGCTTGCAGATTTCTCCAAAATTTATCATTCATATGATGGAGATCTAATGGCACAGAGCTAGAGACAGATGCTGTTTGTCAGACATTAAAATGTCAGTCAGAAGTGAGGTGGAAGTCCGACAGTGTACTAACAAACCTATTCCTGATCTTCCTGGAGCTGCTGTCTCTAAGCCCTGTGTCTGCAGTATTAGCAGCTCATTAGTCGGGGCTTAATGTCACACTTCATCAGGGTTATCCAGTTGAAGAACACTACCAAACAACACGTTTGATTCAACTCGAAAATAATTACCTTTTTTTCACTGTACATATAGTATGTATATGCAATGGGAAGTAATTCATAATGATGTACAGTACTGTATCTAAGTCTCCTCCACATACCAGAGAATTGTCCCCTGTCCTCTGTGTGTTGTGTCATTGTATTTTTTCAAACTGATTAACTTAAATAATTCAAATATATATAGTCTTGATATTTAAAAATGCATGGTAGTTGAAAATCTTTATTATAGGCGTTACAAGTAGCAGTTAAAACTTGATGTCAATATATTTTGGTATTATGTAATATCCCACTATATTAAATTGCAACGTGTTTTTTTTTACTGTTTCTACAGGAAAGAGAATTGGCTCAGGCTGAGTTAGACGGTGAGTCTCATTGCCACAGCTCAGTGTTTATATCAAATAACATTACAGTTATTAACATGGTAATAGCTGCTTCTCAAGTATCTATTGAAAGCCTAAAGCCATCTATTATGTTTAAAATACTGTAATATTACATTAAACAAGGACATAATCATATGTATGATCAGTTATTGTTAATATAACTGCCAAACCAAAATTCAGAATTAAGTTTTTATTTATTTTGGTTTTCTAATCTCTCATAGTGTCGTGCTTATTTTTTTCCACATTCATGAAGCCGCACTCTAGTAATGGACTCGAAGGCATAGTTTGTTTTATTCAAAATGTTCAGTGATATTCATTAAGGTCCCTGTGGATTAACTAAAGACAAACCTGGCCGTAATATTTTAGAATCTCACTTTCGACCATTTTATCCTGATTAACCACTCTCTCTCAATCCCCTGACCTTTCTCAAAGAGCTGCAAGAGGCCTTCAAGGAGTTCGACTATGACCAAGATGGATACCTGAACTACAAGGACGTGGCTGAATGTATGAGGACAATGGGATACATGCCCACAGAAATGGAGCTGCTGGAGATAGTACAGCAGATAAAGATGAGAAGTGAGCTAATCAATTAAAAACACAGTTGAGCTAGCAAGTATGACAGTAAAAAGAAAAGTAAGACATGATTTGACTTATCTAAAACTGCCCTAATTTGAACAAGAGCTAGATTTGTTCACATAAAAAAATCTATATTTGTTTTTGAACAAACACATTTTTAAAAACAATTTCCTGACCTCTGACATCTTTCCTCTCCACAGTGGGGGGATTAATGGACTTTGATGACTTTATTGAACTGATGGGACCTAGGATGATGGGGGAGACTGCCGACATGCTGGGACTCAAGGAGCTTCAGTCTGCCTTTGTACAGGTCAGTCAGATTAGGGAGAGTTGAAAGAAAGGATCAGTCAGATGAATTTTAATAATGTGAGCTGATATTAACAGACAGACTTTAGGTCTGGCTTAAGTCTATGAATGGAAAAATAATCAACCTATCTTTTTTTAATTAAATAAACTTATTTCAAATTAAATTGTAGCGTCTTACTTACGAGGTGCAGCCTGGTGAGCTTCCATGCAAGCAACTCAAAACTCATTTGTGCAGCATGTTTTAATTTTAAAATGATATTGTAGAGACATAAGACATACTGCCATTACAACTTCAGTATCTTCCTGTTGTCACAATATAAACAGTTTGACCTGGATGGAGATGGAAAGATCAACCAGGAAGAGATGAAGGAGGCAGTAAAGACAATGCTCGGAGAGAAGCTGAAGAAAGGAGAACTGGAGGAGATCCTAAAGGAGCTGGATGTTAATGCAGACGGAAACATTGACTTCGAAGGTGGGAATCGGCACTTTCAGACAGCAGACAGAATGTGTTTCATAATGTATGTGACAATTGTGGATCACATTCTATTTATTTACTAGTACAAAATACATTAAACATCATTGACTTTTTGCAGACTAGTCAGATAAACTCAGTACTGACTAAACCTGCTCTGTTTTGTCTCCTCTCTCCTGCACTTCAGAGTTTGTGATGATGCTCTCCATTCGCTAACTGCTGACAAGACTTACTGCATGGACAGAATCATTCCAGGGATAGTAATTATAACTATTTACCAAAACAAACATTTTGATAACCAGTGTTTGGAATGTAGGTATAGATATTTACCTTAATTTGTGCCTAACTCCATAGAAATTGTATGAATAATGAATAGCAGTGAGAATGATGATATGTGGCATCAAATACAGAGTCTTCTTTTGGTAGATACATGCAATTTTTGCAATGATAATTCATGTAAATAAGATTGAAATGTTTTACTATTTTAATAAAGAAATCCAAATCAGTCTGGCCTTTCACTGAAAGAAAAAATCATGGCACTATTTTAAGATACAAGGAAAGAAATAATTGAATGAACTGATAACATTTAAACCTCTCATACAGACTTTATTCCAAAAACATCTCTTGTATTACCTCTTGGTAACCGTTAAAACAAAATGGAAATGATGATGTAATTATAATCATCTACAGAATATAAGTTAAATAAAAATTAAATTTGTCAGTTGTTAACAACAATGCAGTTTTGAACTTTGTCAGGTTTACTGTCTTTAGAATTGAAGGAGCATTTGAACATCTAAAAACATGGTGCAGTTGTGTCAGGAAAAAAAAAAAAAGTTACATTTTAGAATAAAATCCCACGTCAGGCCAACATTTGATGGTGGCGCTAGAACCAACCATAAGCAGAATATCAAATTATTTTCTGTCTGAAAATCTAGCTAGCTTAATACTACTGGTAAATTAATCTGCTTATTATTATAACATCAAACTATATGTGCACACAACTCAGAAAGATCTGTAACATGCAGCCCATGTAATCTGCTAAAAGGAAAGTCTTGTTGTCACGGAATAAGAAAGGAGAGATCCATAACCCCCTACAAAGCATAAAGTGACACTGAGTCAGTGTTTCACAGGTGGAGAGGATGAGACACTGCCATCACAGGAGTCAGGACACATGCATTTTATTGATATGTTAGTGGTTTTTTTTCCTCAAAAAAATAAATTTGAAAAAGTCACATTTATCTTGTTTACGAGCGGCCACAATGTAACTTGATACTTTTGTCAGCCTTCAGTTCAGTCTTTCAATTAAATAGAAAATCCCAAACCACCTCTTATTTACAGTACGTGCAGGGCCAGGATGTACCATTAAAAACAACTGATGTCAGAATTTAGAAAAAAAAAATACACAAAACATATGATACCGGAGGAGTGAATCACTCCTCAGAAAACCCTGCTAACTTCTGCGTCTTCCCTGTCCGTCAAGTACAGCAGACTCTGTAATAGCATGCATGTGCTAAAAATGGGCAAAACTCCAAAAACAAGAACCGTTTCTCATGACACTTAAGTTGCTTCCTGTCGATTACCAAGAGGGTAAATTTTCTACACTGTCTCTGAGTTTAAATAAATTCATCACAAAATAAAAAAATTTGTCCCAAAACTCCGACTCAACACCTCCTGCTCTCTCTATGTCCCTCTCCCACAACTCACTGACTCGTCCATGTCTCCTCCTCTTAGGGGAATGTTTGCTCTAACTTTTTTAAACTTTATGACAATCACACATACTGTCCAAAAAGCAGATTTTGTAAACAAATGCATACAAGTTTTCCTAGCATGTGAGAACTTGCTGAGTTAATTTTTTTTTTTTGCCCTTTGCATGGTGCTCACATTGGCAGGGTTGAGGATATTCCAGCATGACACACACTAAAACTGGATGCGCTCACGGTACTTTAGGATGCTGCTTTAGATTAAAGCCCATACCAGGTGGTATAAGAATACATGTTGTATCATCTCCACAGCTCTGTGAGACTATTATGGATAGATTTAACAGCTTTTGTTACTGTAAATGTGTTTGTAGCAAGTTTGGACTTAACCACAACATCATGCATGGGTGTTTTATCCAATGGTCACACTGCAGTCACTCAAAATCACATCACAACATCCTTCGTTGTACAGCCCCTAACACACAACAAGCAAGTGGCTACTTCGCCTACACCTCTTTCTGTCAATGCCAGCCGCCACATACTATCCGACTTCTCAATTTTCCCCTCTTCTCATAACTCTAACTTCTCCTTCTCTTCATTCCTTTCTTCTTTTCTTCCTTCTTCTTTCAGTCTCCCTAAATGTTAGACAGATAAAGATGGATAAGCTTCTCCTATGTCATCTATCCGCAACTCATGGTGTCGTCACTGAACGAGAGGACAACTGCTTGACTAGTAAGACTTGTTGACGATCTTCTTTCGTCTACAGCTCATTGGTAATCTCATCAGCGAACTCAGCCATGATGTCATGCACCCAGATATCCCTCTCTTCCTGCGAAGTGTCAACCAGGAAGACCGTCAGTTTCCGGTCCCATGGGTTAGTGGCTTCCTGTATGGTCTCCAGCTGGGCCACGAGTGGTTTCTTCTCCACGTGGTTCCTGAAAACGATGGAGGCTTCCTCTGACCACTGCCTCGGCTTCACCCCTGTGAAGGGGGACAGAGAGGAAACAGTCAGTCATGAGGTCGACTTCACTGTCATAATAATGACACAATATCAACATATTAGCATTTCATAAAAGAAACATCTGGCAGGCATTCGGTAGGCAATCACTTAGTGTCTTCACAAACAGAAAGTATAGGAGTGAAGATACGCTTCAAAGAAAGCTTGATTAGCGAATGTTACCAATATGCTGCCACATGAGACGATGGCATGTGATATACCTGAAGTTCATGTAGAGTTTGGATATGACTTTAGTGACAGCCATCTAACAGAGGTTTACATAAGCAGCTCGCGTCTACTCACCAGCCAGCTGAGCAGTGATTCCCTGGAACGGCAGCTGTCTGAACTCCTTGATCAGAGGTCTGAGCTGGGTGCAGCTGACCAGTTCGTGTTTACCATAGTCCAACTCATAGACAGACACCAACCCATTGGTCAGAACTCCCTTCACCAACACACGATGCCAGCTGGGAGGAGAGAAGGACGGAGAGTAGTTATATTTAGCTAGGGCACAATTTTCATCTTGGCCTGTTACTGAACATCCACTGCAGAGAGAAACAGGACAGATATCTCCACAAATACTCAGTGGAAATCAGAGTAATATATCATGCTATTTCATTTTCTAGCTCTGAGCCAGACTGTTCAAAATCTTAACAGCTTTTTATTATATTCTCCATCACAATCTGCCCCTGTCTCAAGCGCCTGCATACTTCCCCAGAGCTGTGTTGCCCCCCCGCCCCATTTCCCTTGGCCTGCCGTTCATCATCTGCCCGCCAGATGTCCCCAGACTGTTTTCCTGTCTCATCCACCTCACCAGCCTGCATTCTCCGGTGCCTCTCTGCCCATTCACACACCTGCTCCAAGTTTGGCCCTAGTCTGAATTAAACCAGCCTTTGTCACCAGCCCCTTGTCGTTTCATCTGTGTATGTTCCCTTGTGTTTCCTTGTGTACCTGCTGGCTGCATGTAGATTCCTGTTTGTTGCTGCGTGCCTGTCAACTCACTAGCCCGTTTATCCATCTGTCTGCCTTGAAACCTGTTTACTTTCATTAAAGCTCCTTCATTGCATTGCTTTGTCTGAGTCTGCCTTCAGGTCCTCCTAAACTGTGCGCTTATCAGCAATCTATGAAAGTTTCGCTTGTGCCCACTGTTGTAATAAACTGAAATTAAATTACAACACCGCTTAACTCACTTGTTCTCCACTTTAGCCGCATATATCTGATTCTTCTCTATGTTGAGTGGTTTCTCTTCGGTTTTATTGTAGTATAGAATCATTTCTCCCATCAACACCACCAGTTTGTACATATCCCTCCAGGGCTGCAGCACAAAGTGGCCTGGATGGCACGCCACGGATACGTATACATCTATGTTGTTTCCTGAGAGGAAAAAGATTAGAATTAAACCTCCCAATTAAAATGTCTTCAGTGAGGCCAAATATGGGACTGAACCACACTAATGAATACATGGCTGATTAAATGCCTTGAATTTTTTGTATTTAATAACTAAGATATATATTTTTTTTTAAACAAATGAGTCCTTTCCATTTCATCCTCTGTTTAATAACATTTTTACCAGCTGGGGGAAGCTCTAGTAGTGGTGGCAGCTTGAGAGCGGGTAAGGGGGATGATGGTGTCTCTGGTGGAGTGGTGGTGGTTATGTTTCCTCCTCCACCTCCTCTGGGTCCTGACATAGCCCTTCTGAGATGAGGCTTAGCCTGGACAGAAGATGTTGTTTGATTGCCATTGGTGGAGTCACTGGAACTGGAGGTCTTAGAGGATATAGTGGCTGTGGAGATCTTAGCAGGGCTGTGAAATGAAATTAAGGAACAAGAAATTTGGTGTATAAGTTAATACATAAGCTATATAGTTTACCTAGATTGTAAACCAAAAATTTAGGCTAGTATAAAGCAGCAGAAACCTGTGGCTTGTCAGGAAAACATCTGGTTGCTGTTTGAACAGGTCAGACTGAGCCATCTGATGGTTGAGGCTGCGGGCTGGGTCGTGGAAATTCTTATCGGTGAACAGGTGCACATAGGTGCAGCGCTTGGTTTCATCCACCTTGGCAACCTAGTGGGAAATAAAAATATGAATGTGAAACATAGAGGAGGAGATAAAGACTGAGAGAGGGAGGATGCAAGTACAGGAAAGGGACTAAGGTGGTGGAGGCAGGAAGGAACAGGACCTTTTCTAAGTCTTAATCTTAAACAGACACACAATTGAACCTTTATTTGTAGGATTTTGTCATTTAAGAATATTCTGTTGCTGTTGATTTGATTTCAATCTAAAATTGAATTGCTAGGTGTTGGGTCATCATCATGTGCTTATGACAGTAGGAGTGACTGAGGTCAAAGAAATTAGAAACTACCGTGTGTGTTTAAATATTTTAAGTAGGGCTGACAGATAATTACCTTCATGCTACAGTCGGTTATGTTGAGCACTTTCTCTCGTAGCCACTGGACAGCATCTGGAGTCCAGGATCCAACACTCACAGCTAGGTCAGCTAGACAGCACTTCACAGCCTAAACACAGATCGTTGGATGTCACTGTGTAACAGGATGTGTGTTGGGAACCAAGGAAGTATACGCAACTACAATGGCACATGACAAAAAACTCTGAATAGTTAGTTTCCTCACTGTTTCCCCTCGTCTATCAAAGACACAGATGCTGACCTGTGGGGGGATAGCCATAAGGTCACGGAGGAATAGGGGTGGGATCTCTCTCAGCTCAAACACCTCCACAGATGCCTGGACACCAACGTCGATAAACAGGATGTCCAGAACTCTGCTGCCATGCAGATTGGTGATCTAAAGAAAGAAACATGGACCAGGAAAATAATATATATCTTTATCTATATCTATCTAAATATCTAGAGGGGGTTCTTATATGCAAGGGATAATACAGTATTTTCTCTGGTGATAAACTTTGCTAAGTCTTTCCTTTTTATCTCAGCTCAACCAGGCAGCTATTTCTGCCTCGATTGTGCAACTTTGACTTTATTACTTTTTTCAGACTGACACAAATCATATGTGAACATGTTTAATAATTCACAGCCTGTACTGCGGGGAACAGTGCCATCTTACCTCTACACGGGACCATTTGCCTTTGTAGCGAGCCATACATCCTTTCCCACAAAAGGGTCTGGATACCAGGAACTCTGATGTTACCTGCAAGAGAATATATTTCATCACCATGTGTCATTGAGAAACCAGTGCTGCCATCATTGTTTAATTTGACCACTCTTCCTTTGGATTTGTGAGGTTACTGAGTATGTGTAACTGCTGCTTTATGAATGCAATAAAAGGATATTGTAAAAGCACACACAAACATTTCACAGGTCCACCCATTCTGCTTTGAAATCAGAGAAAGGGAGATCAAATTTGTCATTACTTGAAATGGAAAAAGGTTGTCAGTGTTCTTAGATTTAGAATAGCTTATTTTAGAAAAGTGAGTGGTTAATCTAAGACCAGAAACTTCTCTGAGCATCCTACTTCCAAATTTATTACAACAGTTGACTGATGACACCAAAGTGCCCCCAAACTAGCAGGGGGAATTACATTAAAAGATAAATAACAATCGTTTTGCTGGTTTAAAAATTTAAAATTAAACTGCAAAAGTTATTTGTAAATTCATGAAAGTGTTATTACTTTCCTGCATAATGGCTACATATGCATTGTCTTTGTAATAAAAACCTCAGATTGGAAAAAACAACAACACATCAGACTCTACATTGTGTTTAACTAAACAATGATGGTAAGTGTTACTGAGTTCAAATCACAAGCTTTAAAGGACATCAGTGGCACACCTAGAAAAAGCATCCGCTCCAATGTACTGCTAACAGATTAAGTGGCTTGGCAATGTCTTAACTTCAGATTATCAACCTAATCTCAATCTGTCCACAACTCCGTCTGAGAGAAGCAACACAGCACAAATACATTCACAAAAGGTTTTAAAGATGAATGTGTGAGATTTGTTCATTCACTCTATAATATTATCAGCCTAACCATACATGATAGGATGAACCCAACATAACTAAGCTTCTGGTCATACACATAACACATGGCGAGGAAGGTGTATACTTTTGGTTTCTTAGTTCCAGTCAGTAGTATACAACCCATTTGTGTAGACCCCATGTGAGTTTGATTTACACACAGTAATTCTATATAAAAATACATATATACAGACATATCCTAATGCAAATGCCGAACCTACTAAACTAAGGGTGACAAAAAAAGGCTGGCAAGCAAGAAAAAAACTGAGATGGACAGAACACATGGAAGCAGCGGAAATGGGCTGTCAGTGCTTTGAAGATTGGAATAATAATAGAGGCATAGTTCCAGCAGCAAGACTGGGCCTTCTCAACAGGCCTGCTACGAAATTTTGTTACATATACATTTTGTAGGGGAATTTGTTACCCTGCTCCACACCTTGACTCTTCCTACAAGAACAATGGTCCTTTCTTTAAATGTCATAAATACAGTAATTCTCTGCCTGTTGTCATCCTTCACATCAATAAGCAGTCTGCTTTTCTATGTGTGAGGTACTACTTGTGTAAGTATATGAACTAAAAATGACAAGAATGACAGTCTCCTCTTAGCTATGGTTCTTTTTGTTAACGTAATTATACTAAAAGTGCCATAAATGAATAAAATGGTTTATCGACGCTAACAGCTGGAGGTCTGTAATCATAAACATAGGAAGGCTTGTGTTATTCTATATTTCTCTTATTGTCAACATATACAATGAATAGACTGAAATCAACAATGCATTTATTCCATCTCTCAGTGTTTTCAGACTTACATACCCCCACAATAATTTGGGCTCTGTAGGTTTTTTTAGGTTAACATTACTTTAACAAGAGTAAATACTGCTTTTTAGTTGGAGACTTGTTTCTACAAATATGAAATATAGCATGGTGTTAACCTGTGAGTGGAAGTACGTCTCTATATTCTCCAGTATCTCATTCAGCTTGGCAAGGCCTCTGGAGGGCAGTTGACAGTAGATGGTCCCATCTGAGCAGACGCTGCTGACGGTCACATTCATATAAGCGCTGTTAACCTGAGGAGAGCGACAGACGTAACTTTAGTGTGCTGGACAGTCTCACTCACACACACACACACACACACACACACACACACACACACACACACACACACACAAACACACACACACACACACACACACACACACACACACACACACACACACACACACACACACACACACACACACGCACACACGCACACACTCACACAAGTCCTCTGTACCTGTAATGGGCTCGCTAGTGTCTTGTCCTGCAAAGCTTTCATGCAGGCAGCGTTGATGTTGACGTCATCATCCTGCGACGTGTCATATAGGACGACAAGAGGGGTCTGACCTCTCTCTAAGATCTCGGCCAATAGGATCCTACCACTTGCCATCGATTCAAACTTCTTCAGCACTGCAGGCTCTTGACAGAATGGCTCCAGACCTGGTAACGCACACACCGACACGCACTCACTCAGTCACGTCAATTTGAACGGTTGTGGTGGAAAATTGAGGAGGATAAAGCAGGGAAAGGGTTTTGTTTTCCAAACCTCGTTCCTTTCTAATCATAATTACTGGACTTCTGGATGTCCTAATGATGTATGTATGTGTCAGTCAGACTCACCTGCTAGTTTACACTTGGTCGCCTGGAAGGGAAGTTTGAAAAACTTCTCGTGCAGCTCAAACACTTTGGTTTTGCTGATCACCTCTGAGAACCCATGATCCACATAGTACACCTATGGAGCCAAGGGTAAAAAATGCAGGGATCACTAATATTTCCGCAACTTTAATTATTTTTACAAATTTATATGGCTTTTTGTCCTAATCGAATGATTTCATATCTCTCTGCTAAGTTTCAAATTCATTTTGAATGTTTCCAAAACAGGCTTGTATAATGAAACATCAGATGAAATCACTGACCGGCTGCTAACCTTTCCCATATCTTAAGTCCTCCTCTTCCTTACAGTATACGTTTCATTTGTGCATTTTAACATTTAAATTTTCTGTCCTGGAACATTTACATAACCTGTGTCCTAGGGTTATATCCTGTTTTTGACCTCTCACCTTGACCTTGTCAGCCATGACCTCACAGACTTGAGCCCTCAGAATCTCCTCTTCCTCCTCGGCTCTGACAGCAACAAGTTGGCCCGAGGATGGAGATGACAAAGGAGTTGGACTGCTTTGGTCCAGGCCATAAAACTCCCTCATTTCATCCTCCATGGACTCCTGGGCCTGGGAGTAACCCTCACCGATATACCTGAGTGAGGACGTGAGACAGTGAGAGATTCAGGAACTGTTGAGTCTTATAGCACAGACTTACTCAAAGTTCTCTGCTACCTGAGTATGACTCCATTGGTGTTGGTAGCCTCCACCACCAGCACAGAGGGATACTCCTCTTTGGGGATCTGCAGAGAAGGCACTGCCTGGTTACTGAGCCTCCTCCCCAGCTCCTGTCTCACCCTCATCTCCTCCTCACTGGTCGAAGAGTTCCTCCTATTGCAGTTCTCATCCTCTCCTCCTCCACCTCCGGTGCTGCTCCTCCTATATAGGATGGCCCTCTTGGGGTTGTCGGGCATAGGGTAGTCAATAGTGCAGATGTCGGAGAGAAGATGAAGATTTTCCAGGACATGTCCGGGCAGCTTGGTCTTGTAAATAAATAAAATTAAATTTTTAAATTTTAGATATTAAGAGCAGCTCGCTCAAGAATTAGGTAATGACATGTATATTATTGTGTTTCAGAATCCTACTGACTTTGTAGGTGTCCTGGAAGAGCTTGGGCAGTGCATGTGCCCAAAGGCCGTTGGAGTACTTCACCAGCAGCTCTTCCAGTTTCAGCTTCAGGTCGGGGCTGAGGGTGGCAGGGGAGGAAGGAGGGCTGGGGGACGAGGAGGATGATGGCGGAGACCGAGGAGAGCGAGAACCAGAGCGAGTCAGATGGGTGTTGGGCGGTCTCTGTTGAGCAGGGGAATGCGAGGGTTTATCTGTAGGGGTGTTTGCAGTCGGGACTGGAGCAGTGGTGGAGTTTGGGGTAAGGACTGGTGAAGGGGAGGTTGTGGTTGTCTGTTCCTTGGCGGGATAGAGAAGCAGCTCTGATGGGTTGCTGCTGCAGGTTTTCTCTACCTAGAAGAGGTAAGAGAAAAGACTCCTTATTCAAATTCATGAATTAAGCATTGTTGTTTACAATAATATATTTTTAGAACTTAATTTTCTGTTGACAATATTGAGTCTTGGTTTGTGGTTTATGCCCTGTAAATAAAATCAATTGGTATCATCTCCATGTAGATAATAAACTAGCATGACAAGATTACTTGAAGTGTTTCTATGTGGAGGCAAATTACATGGGAAAAAAAGATAAATTCAAAAAAATTAATTGTAAATTCTAAATTTAATTTAAAGATCTTCTCTCTTCTCTATTGAATGTTATCAGAATAGATTAGTGTTACATTTATTAAATTGCTGAAAATATTGTGTCCAGACTGATATAAATAAGTCATAATCTATGCAAAGTAAACTGTATGAGACAAAAGGATTAAAAATTAATCATTTCCCATACTACAGTGACAAAATGAGTACATACAGTGCATATGTTTGTCCAGGTCTCCAGGTCTTTGATGGCCTCAGTGGGCATGTCCTGTTTGTACAGCTCTCTGTAGATTTGTGGCAGCTTCGATACCCAGAACCCATTGCTGTACTTCCCCAGAATCTCCCTGATGCGACCCTGGACCTGCTGAGGGTTGTAGGGCTTTCCTTTCCCCGAGCTGGGGCTCTCATTTAGGTTCAAGGGTGCTGGAGGATGAACGAAAAAACACAGAGGGGAGATTACAAACATGCAGGCAGATACTGCTTCTACAAATTTGAGCCTCTTGCTTCTGAAACTACTTTATTGCATGGCGGGCTTTTCTAAAGGAAGCACAGGCTTTTAAACCAGTCAGTAACACAGCTTTAACAGTTTCCCCAGTGTTTAGGGGCCCGAAATGGCTGGACCCTTTAAAATATGTGCCTCAGACCTAGGCAGCTTATTACGGGCAGCATTTATCTCCAGGCTATACAAAAAAAGGCTCTTCTTTAAACAGGCAACCTGATAACAAACACATCCTTAATTTAAGCAAAGGCTTAGGGCAGAGGCGATAAAGAGGAAGAAAGCTCCAGGGACAACATGCAGAATCTCGGGAATGCTTTTAAAATAGACCTCATGTCAACAGGAACCTCAAAACTGAGGTGGGGTTGCTCTATGTTTCCTTCACAAATCACAAAACTATGAAGGTCTGTAAGAGACACTCGGACAGAAATTGATACTTCGTTGATTCTTCTTTGACACTTCTCGTCATGTCAGATCGTGACAATGGAAAGCTGTCGCTTATATGGTCGAGTCCGCTGGCATTGCCTGGAGCAGCTGGTCACCATTTGTACTGTCTGAAGTAATACAGGTCTTGATAACACTTCTGTTTGTTTAGAGGACAGAAATCTACACAAAATGCATATGAGCGTAACAAAGACCAGCCTGTCCTGTACTTACGACCAGTCTGTTGGGAGTTTCTGGAAAGGTGAGCATGTACCTCCTTGTGAAATCGTGACGGGAGAGTCATCCTCTTGTCTGACCTGGACACAAGAGAATTTAACACGGAGGAGGATTACTTTCTTAGGGTTCTGGTAGAAAAAAAAAGTTTATGAAGAAGACAGACTGGGAACTAATTTTTTTCACTCACACATCAGAATCTCCAAATCCTGTGACATCTCTGAGTGCAGTTAAAACTATCACTGAATTCAGGTTTGTATTTTAAGGCTCGGTTAGGTCTGGTCTGAGATCTTCAAAAAGGATTTTGGTGACATCTCAAAGTCTAATCAGATAACCGTCCAAAGTTCAGTGCAAGACAAAGTCTTTTTTTGGTTTGTCCTCAGTACCGCTACCCATTAATCAAACTGTCTAGAGAAATGGGCTATGACATACTGCACCCTGGGTACTACATTCCACTGTAGGTAGCATATTAGGTGACCTAGACAGTAACAAAACTGAGAATACATCGAAAGATCTCTATATTAAGTCAGATGTCCATCTCTTTTTGTACACATAACAATGAACTGGACTTTAGTCATTCTAATTTATAGGTTAATCTTCTACCACATTTCATCCCTCCCTTATCCTCCCTTATCCTCCTCTTTCCTCTCTTAGGGCCAATCATTCGGATCAGTTACCTTGGTGATAAAGAAACTAGTCTGCTTAAACATTTCACCCTTCTCTCTTGATTACACCTAACTGTCTGGCTGCAAGAAGGTCTGAAGGACTTTACTGCCCATGCATACATTTGCTTCAGAAAGCAGTCAGATCCCTTCACTTTATTGTGTTGTAGATTTAGGTGTAAATGGATAAAATTGCCATTTCGCCCATCAATATACACTCAATAATCTGACAAGGTTGTCACTCCAGGACAGTCAATGACTTGTCCCTAAGCCACTCCAGTATTGTTTTGGCTGGTGAACCACTGCCCAAGTCTCAGGTCACATGCACTCTGGAGCAGGTTTTCTTTGAGGGCCACTCTGTGTTTGGCTGCATTCATCCTTTCTTCAACTCTGACCAGTCTCCCTGTCCCTGCTGCTGAGAAGTTCCCCCATAGTGTGATGCTGCTATCAAACTGCTTCACCTACCACCGTAGGTAGTCAGTCTCTGCAGAGGACTTCAGAAGCTCTATTGAGAGCTATAGAGTTACCTTTGGATTTGGGAACCTCCCCGACCAAGGCAACTTCAATAATTCTGAAATAATTCTCTGAGCTTTAGAAATGGTTTCATCCCCCTAGCCCTGATCTATGCCTTGTCACAATTTTATTTTAGGTCTAGAAAGACTTGCATTGCCTTCAAAGCTTGCTGTGAATTGTAGGACCTTATATACACGGATTTGTTCCTTTCTAAACTATTTTTGTGAAACCATTTCAGTTTTCCACAGGAGGACTCCAGTCAAGTTCAACACTTCTCAAGGATAATTACTGCAAAAGGATCTGACCATAATCTGGACTGTCAGAGTGAGGGTGTGAATGAGAGATATCATTTCTTTTATTTTACATTACTAACATATTTTCACTTTGATATTATGAGATATTGAGTGTAGAGTGATGGGCAAAATGGGAATTGTATTCATTTAAAATAAATAAAATCTGCAAAACCGTAAAGCGTGCAAAAAGTGAAGGGGTCTGAATACTTTCTAAAGCCACTGGAGATCCTGAAACATAAGGTCAGCAATCTGTGCACTTCACTGACCTAAATTTGTTTTGATTTGTGGCTGATGGAGGTGGTGAAAAGCAGCAGGGTCAACCACCACTGGTGATTCCCTGGACTGAATAAAAATGCACTGGTGCTTTAGGAGATAAATTCTTATGCTACTTATAATTTAGGTTTCAATTCATCACTTCCTGAAGGAAGCCAAAAACCAAAATTGAATTTATAATATAAAATTTTAACTTGTAGAATTAACTTGGAGGCGTGCATTGCCAGCAATCTCTTAGCAATCTCTTTCTCTCTTAGAAGTTTAATTTGTATTATTCCATTAAAATGCTACAACTTTGAGAGTATAAAAGTTATGCATTGCAGTATAATGGAATAAGAGTAAAGTTGACAGAAATAGTATCGGTTATTTAAATGGTGGTTTTCTGGACCCTGTTAGAGTAAAGACTGCACTCTTATTTAGATTTTTGCTCCCGTAACTGTAAAACTGGACGGGAACTGTGACTTGAGTGTTAACAGTTTTGTCAGATTATGTCTTGAACAGTCCCAGGTGGAGCCTGAACGCAACAAAACTCTTTTATCCAAGCACACACAAGCCTCTGCTACTCATGCCCTATGGGCTGCTATTTTTGTAAAAGTTAGTTTTTGTTAAACTGTTGGCTGTTTAATTTCATTTGCTGAATTTACCACTTGCACTGTCAGGCATCCTGTAGATGCGCACACACGCAGACACACACAGACACACACATAAATGATGATAGCGCTGGCCTGCCAGCGTACTGTCCAGTGGAAGTTCTAGAGGGATACAGAGAGATGTGCTGATTCACTCTGTGTCGGTTTAGAAGCGTTAATCTACCAGAGAATAGAGCAGGGATTAGAAAGGGCTCACATCCCCCCTGCTCTGGGCTCGTGTCCTCTGCCAACACACCAGGCTTCCCACCCTGTTGCCCCATTGTGCTACGGAGAGCCAGTGGGCCACTGGACACCCATGGTGAGATAGACAGAGGACTGATGTCAGTTGTTTTCACAGCAGACAGACGAACAGAGCCATGGATGGATGGAAGTGGGAGAACAAGTCAATGAGCTGAATTAATCTTGATTCATTGTTTAAGCAATGCAAATAGATGATATCTAGCAATGTTGCACAGCTTCTTTAACAACAATAAATCAGATGTTTAACTCAATCAGGGTCATGACGAATGACACGAGCAGTATGAAGACTAAAGACAACTGCAATGAGTTTGGATTTTAGAAAATATATTTGTTGGAGTCAAACAGAAAGAGGTGGGCAGAGGAAGAGACAGTGAAGGGAAGAAAGATGTGTAAAGAGAAAGACAGCGAGAGAACCAGAATAATCTAGAGAGCACATTAACAGCCCAGTGCTGAATAAGCAGCAGCAGGGAGACTGTTTGCACTCATAAACCAACCAGAGTTCAACCAGGCTCCCATTCACCAGCAGCCTATTCTGATTCAGCTCAGACCACACAGGTGGGGGGGGGACAGCACTGAGTTACAGGAAAAGAAAGAAAGAAAGAAAGAAAGAAGGAAAGAAAGAAAGAAAGAAAGAAAGAAAGAAAGAAAGAAAGAAAGAAAGAAAGAAGGAAAGAAAGAAAGAAAGAAAGAAAGGGTTACATGTAAGATTAACATTGACATTTGGCCTTAGTTTGAACTGGAAGGTGGAGTCTCACAGGGAAACATAACAAAGTAGGTAAGATATGTAATTCACCACTTAAAAATATCTTAAAAATATCTTAAAATAACCCGCAAAGATATTTTTTAGATTGATTGACTCAATAACTATCTTAGAGAGTCCGAGAATGATTTTGAAAGTGTGTTGAACTGCACAGTGTGTGTACAGGATATTTTCTGTCATGAGACCCGGCTTTTCAAAGAAGTGTGGAAGCGTTGTTGGTGACTTCCACATATAACTGTACTATAAAACAACAATGAATGTGTAGAGGCTAAGCTTAATTACTGGTCTGTGAGCTGAAGTTGGTCTTTTCAGTCTAAAACTTTTTAGAGAATCATTCTCTTTCACAGCTGAAAGATTGAGTTGTATATTCCTCAGTGTCAAAAAGAGTAACTTCAAAATAATTTTTCCCAACATTTACATTTTAGTCCAATACCAAACAGCAAAAAATTGATCAAATAAAACTAAAACCTAAATTCATAATTTGGTTTTAAAGTAAGGTCAGGTCATTTAGATGCACTACTCTATTAAATTTCCCCTCTGTATCCAGTTACTTACTCACATCTACTTCTAAACCCTCCTCCTCACTCACTTCTCTGTAGGTGGGTTCCCTTTCCTGTTGGGTGTGTTCTGATTGGACATCTTGTTCGGATGTGCCCCAGTCTTACTCTCTGACTGGCCATCCCTCATGTCCCTGGTCTGTCTGAAGTCTCCATGTCCTGCCCCTCGGCCGCCGCCTCCTCCTCTACCCCCACCTCGCCCACGGTGGTTTGGCTGCCTCAGTGAGGTTTGAGGTTTGGCTGCATAAAGAGAAAGAGCGAAAGTGTGAACTTAAAGTACACACACGCACCCTGATTCAGCTAAACCTCATCCCAAGATGGCCAGTTTTACCTGTCTGGACTGCACAGTGTTAAATTACAGTTAAATATCTGTAGACACAGTGGACGTAATGAATAACATCATACCTCCAGCTAGCAAGTCAGCAGGCAGCAACAACACATAATTGGAAATTAAAGATGGCTGCATCTCGAGAACTTGTGCTGTTGGAATTGTCAGTTTAATCACCAGGTCAAGGAAATATGCCTCTTTGCATTTCTGGTAAATCTGAGTTAAAGCTACAGTATGAAACTTTTAAATATTCTTCAGTTACAATATGCTCCATAACATCTCTTAATGTTGAGAGGTGCTGTCATAGGAGGACATAAGAGAATCTCATGCTAGCACTGGCTTTGATTTCCAGAACTTGAAAACTGTAGCTTTAAATGAGAAGATCGATATGACTCTCAGGTCTGTGGAGCTCGTGCAGTGTGTCACTTAGCTTAGCTTAGCATTAAGGACAGGAGACTGATGTTGCACTAGGATCATTTTGAAGTGGTGTAGATATGTAAATATCAAAAGAGCAACACACAACCACACTATACATTCAGTATGTAAACTGTAAACTTACCCTGAATAATAAAGTTTTTTTGAAAACTGTTGTTGAAAACTTTTTTTTTTAATCTCTTGGGCTTAAGACCACCACTTAAACAAATGGAAAGAATAAAAGTACATATTCCACATAGCAGGATTTTTCTTGATGATAACAATATCCAGTAACTGTAGTGGGTGTTACTTTCTGACTCTTCAGTAAAAAGCCCAAAAGTGAAAGTTTAATTATCCTCACATAGCAGCTGCCAGTCCAGCCCGTTATCACTTTGGTGTTAAATCATTCACAGCATGACATCACATTTCTGTTCAGTGACATCACCATTATACCTTGTTGTGCATAACCCTTAGTCATTTCCACTCCCACTCTCCCTCTTCTTTTTCAGTTTGTCCTCCTACTGTTTATTCTTTTATC
The DNA here is from genome assembly GCA_016859345.1 of Istiophorus platypterus. NCBI lineage: Eukaryota > Metazoa > Chordata > Actinopteri > Istiophoriformes > Istiophoridae > Istiophorus > Istiophorus platypterus. The sequence continues at coordinate 12,551,804 of CM029132.1, read as the reverse complement.
TTCACTCTTTTCTTCATCTCTCTTTCCCTCAGCAGGCTCTAGAACTTTCTCTTGCTTTCTCATCCTCTCTCTTCTTGCTGAATCTCATTAAATCTTTCCAGTGACAACAACAACAACCCGGTTCCTCAGTCTAAATCTTTCAAAGTCATTAACAACCTATTTAAATGTCTAAATGTTGCTCTTTTCTCCCTGATTGGATACGCTACTTATGCCCTTTGAGCTACTGGCAGTCATTTGATTAATAAATGAGCCGAATAATAAATCGACAAATATTTGAGACACACGTTACAGAAACTCAGCAGTTACACCAGAGGCAGGCACAAGCTTAAATGTTACATGCAAAGATAGGCAAGGACAAGCACTCACACACATACACACACATCTCAGAGCAGACGCCGCGTCACCTCACCGGCATGGACACACAGTCCCTGGTCTGTCTCTGTCTGAATATCAATATCCCCCGGCAGTGAAGGAGAGAACGAGAGGGAGTGAGGGAGCGAGAGAGAGAGATGGAGAGGCTGACTTGTGAATCAGCTGCGCTCCGCTAGCAGCGGAGTCTCAGCTGCTATAGGCTCTACTAGCTTGAAATCTCAACACCCCACCCCACTCTCCTCTTTCTGACTCCCTCCTTCCCTGTCATCTGTCCACCCCCTCCCTCCTTACCATTTCACCATCCCTCTGCCCTTCTTTTCCTCCAGCCCTCTTGCTGCTCCTCCTCCTCCCTCCTCTCATCTTCTTTCTCTCTCTCTTCCATGCACTGCTACCTCCTGTTCCTTCCTCTGACTCTTTGAGAATATTCTGCAGCATCACAGTCAAGTGGAGGTGTATGCGCTGCAAAACAAACGTGTGTACATGTTTCTGTGTGTGTGTGTGCAGGTGTGGAGGTGTTTGTGTAACTGCATGTTTGCGTATGTGCATGTATGTTAGTTTTTATTGATATGTCTATAAAGCAAATAAGGTCAGAAATTGATTAAGAAAGATTTGGATTTGTGAGCGTGTGTGTGTTTGTTGTTGTTTTTGGATATAGTATATGTTTGTGTGAGCGGAGATCTTTGAACACATATTAGGCTGATAACCGAGCAGCCTTGAACACTGTGTATCTGTCTCCATGAGTGTCTTGTGTGATATTCTTAGTACCAAAGGAGCTGCAGGTCTCCACAGAGCAACAGTTAAAACAGGCCAGTTATTCATCCATGTCCCATTGGGCTACACCACAGACACACAGCATTTTTTTCTAATGTAACATTGTCACAGTACTGATACACAAGCTGGACACTTTCTAGTTCTCTCTTGCTGCAGTTCTGCTGCACTGTCGCACCAGTACCAGGAGGAGTCTGGAAAAGGTTGGGAAACATTCAAGACACTGAACGGTTTTTATGGATGCCAGAAAAGTCATGAGAGAACTAAACATACACTTCTGGGCCAAAGCCTACTGGGTTGACATTAGTTTGATCCATCTAACATTTTGCTGTGAAAAAACATATATTAATAACAGTACAAGGTTAAACCAGGCATTATTTACTAAAAGCAAGTAAGAAACAAGGAACAGGAAGCAAAACTGCTTTGTCATCATCACTATGCTGATAGGAGGGATTTTATAGGGCAGTGACATGCAGTCAGAGGCCCATTTGCCAAATCCAAGCCTGTGAGCATTTCAAAAAGGCCCTTTGGTTGATCTGAGGAGATAATGACCAGAACAGGCTGTTATTATTTTTTTCTCATCTTGACAGCAGGGCCACAGCTACAACTGAGAACACTGGTGTCAGTCATAGTGTGTTTAAGGCAGTTTACAACCCATACAGAGTTACCACTCTCAAATAAAATGCTGGACAGATGTTTTTAGGCCAATTCTATTATTGCTTTATGTTCTTCTCTATACACAGGGACTAACCATATAGTGTAATTCATTCTATACCTCTACTTCACTATCATTGCTTTTTCTTAGATGCAAATATTTTATCTATATTTCATTACTTTTTAAAATCCTTTTTTGTATATATTTTGTATATTGTTCTTGAAGTGCAGCTAAAGTGCTACAGGGCTAACCACTGAGCTACAGCGCTGCCAGTCGTTATTCCATCTTTTAACTGTCGATATTTATACACACCCCTAGCTAAAAAGAAATGTGATTACTGCTATATCTGATACCATGTCGTGCCTGAGTAAATACCAGTCAGGAACATCTGTGTAACTTAATAAAGCTAAATGTGTGTTGTCCTCAATAAACTGATAAAAGGGAGAGTCTATAAAACTGCAGGTGGTATATGAGGCTTATGAAACTGAATAGTTTTGTTATAAACAAATTGGATCCAAGACCATTACCTTGCCTGTTTCTCCCTAAATTACTGTATGCAGTATAGAAATTCTGAAATCCTACATGCACAAAGGCAACTTGCTTTTTCAAGCCCTCCAAAAATAACTGTGGATTATATATATTAGCGAATGTAGTTTTGTTACTGCTTGCAAGTGCTCTGAGACAATGGTCCAGAGTCTTACCATTGAGGACAAGCGGTGCTGCTGGTTTGACCCTCATCTGGGTGTTGACCAGGTGGGGTCGGCCTGTCTTCTTGGAGCTGCGCTGGCGAGCCACAACCTTGGCTATATGGGCTGTCTCGTTGGCCCCTGAGGCAAAATAGACCATCTGAGGAGAGAGAGGTAGGCATACAGATAACATTGGCAATAAGAAACTGACCACAAGGTCAAGGAAGCTATTAATTCCAGCAGCAATAAAAAGAATATTATTTGGTGTTTCTGGATCTTTGGTGTCATCGGTGTCTCACCAGAATGGGCAAAAGGGGAGAAAATCTTTTTTTACTCATCTACGTTGACTTTGTGAAGGCCACAGCAGCCTAGCATAACTAGTCAACTGTAGCTATGATCAGTTAACATTGTAAAATTGGAGGTAGTGTTCAAATGTAGGTTGTAAATCTTATTAAAATTGTGCAGATATTCGGATGCTTTGTTGTCCAGGGTACTCCATAATAAACACACTTAAACTTTATCCACAGAACGCCAACATACCACAGACAAAAATGTTATTCGCATTTGGAGGCAAGTCACAGGAGAGAAAATTTCATTACAGTAGCTCTTACTAAAAACAACCTACTGATAAGTAACCTGCTGTCACCAGTCTCTGAATTAAATCTGTATTGGAACTTTTTCAGTTATATAAGATATTTCTTTTCTGAAACACTAGACTAGACACAGATTTTCCGTGGTACCAGTGAAACAGAAAACAAACAAACCTCTCCGGAGCGGTTGCGCTCCATGCGGACTACAGAGGGCATGCTGGCCAGCAGTGCATCCAGGTGGTTGTGTCCCATTTGTTTATGTGGTATCTGCTCGCCGGTCAGCTCCTTGTACTCTGACTGCAGACGTGACAGCGACACTCCGCCCTTGTTGGCCTGGAGGATGGCCCGCAGCATCTTCTTCACCAGCTCCCCGTCGGCCATCTGAAAAAGAAATGAGCAGGCAAATAAACAAACTACAACTGCTACAGAAGTAGAAGAGTTGAAATGGTAAAAGATGAAGACAGTTCCACACTTGCCCATCCAAAATAACCTATACAGTAAAGCAATGAAGAAGCATTTTACGTAGAACAAAGTTTAGTTTAGAGCAAACTAATTTTGATAAAAGCATTTTGTCAGTGTAATTTTCAAGGTAAGTGAATGGCAAGTAGAAATATTGGTTTAGACTTTTTGAAGGCGGTTGGTTTGTTTTATGTAGTGACTGTCAATGGCTTTTATTACCTGTTCTGTTAACAGAAAGGAATGTTAAGTTTCAATTCCTATGTCTAATAAGTCGGAATTCATACGTGAGTAAACTCTTGCAAATTATCCCTGTTTTTTTCCAAAAGCCACCAGGTATCACTGTAGCGCCCCAGAGACATTTTTGTCAAAGTGCATAATGTCCAAGATGTTCCTGATTTCCTCTCGTTGTCCAGCCAGTTGCATTTCATCTCCCTTCGCTTTCAGCTTTTATTCTCGATGGAGCGAGAACTCTCTACACAGGAACTATAAAAACAAACAAACAAACAAACAAAAAAACTGGTGCAGGGCAACAAGCTTCATCCATGATGATCTTAGGGGAGAATTTGGTGAATGTAGGACAAAAAAAAATCCAGGGTGAAATCGAAATATCTGAAGTCTGGCAGCCGGAGACACGCCCTCCACGAGCAGTTTCGAATTTACGCACCGAGTGAAGCGATGTGGCTTTAAAACAGGTGTCAAGATATAATCAACCTCTAAAAGTGCGACATTTTTATTTTAAACTGCAGAAAAATACTCTCAGGTGTTCGTTTTTATGATTCCATATCACCATTTAAGTTATAGTATATATCCTTTGGAAAGATCCCCGCGGGTTTTTAGGAAAACGATGTCTCCTCTCGGGACTATTTTTTTTTTTTCTTTTGAGCGGAGAACCGAGAGATACGGGACGTGTGAGGTCAAACGGTGCTGAGAAGAAGCGACGAAGACCGACGTGACGAAAGAAGCGAGATGAAGATGAACAGATTCACCTTTCTGGTAACGGGGGGGGGGACGCGTCAGTGTGAGATGAGCCCGGGACACTTGTTGATTTGGCCACTTTCTGCGGCGCAGACGGCGAAACTACGAATGACGTAACGCGTCACACTCGGGACTCCACACCCTCCATCGGGACCAAGCTCCCCGGGTGAAGTCTCTCCTGCCTCTCGGTCGCCCTCTGAATAAAACTGTCCATGAGGTCGTTCAAGGTGCGGGATGGAACGAAACCCCGCAGATCGTGCGGGACCGGATATAACCGTGCGCTCGGGGAAACGATACCGCGCTCGGGATCGAGTTAAATCCTCCGGCCACCCTCGGGGCAGCGGCTCGTCAAGTTAGCTAGGGAGCGCCGCCCGAAGACCGGAAACACGCAAAAACCCCGTCTTCACAATAAAACCACAGAGGCGCAACCGAATAGCTTTTACCTAGCGTATTGGTGTACGAGGTTTTACTTTGAAAGTCGAAACCGGAAGTGTAGCTGTGTGTTGTGGCCAGCTTGAAAGCTTTGGAGCCATCCCGGGTCGGGAGCGTAGAAGAGGGAAAAATAATCACCTGGCAAAACTTTGCAGGAGCGTTTCCGAAAGTCCGCGTAAGTCATAACGGGAGCCAAAGAAAAAAGAAAGAAAGAAAGGACGAACCACCGTACCTTGCTCCAAACAGACGGGATGGTGAAAGCCAGGACCCGGTCCGGTCGCCGTCGGTGCGTGTCCCCGCCGCAGGGCTGAGCTGTGGCCGGAGCTCTGTCCCCGGTGTGTCTGCCAGCCGGTCCAGACGCGGCCTCTCCTCCGCCAGCTGATTGGTCGGCCGTGAACGGGCCTCTGGCTAATTACACGTCAATACGCATCCAGGGGCCGGAGGACACGGGCTCCCGTCCGATCCAAGCCGAACCTTATTTTATTACTTCTTCTGAGGGAGTGCATGGCTTTTACTTTTATTTATTTTTATTTAATCCAGTCGTTAGAAAACACTTTCTCACTTTTCTCCTCTGAAAAGACCCAGGCAGATTCCACACGAAGTAATATTTACCCCGTAAATATATTTAGTCCAGCAAATAACAATCAAAAGTCACTGCTGATCCATCTCTAGATAGATACTGTGGGAAGAAGAGTATAAGAACAGAATAATCATTTAGTCTATAAGAAGAAATCACCATCCAAGGTAGCTTTTCCATTTAATAATCCCACAGGTCACTTAGTGTTAAGGTGAAAAGCAGTTTAAAAAAAGCTTAGATAATATTGATTAAGTATTTTACCATGTTACTTTGACCCTTTCATCTCATCAGCTGTCCCTCTTTAAACACTGTTTCTGCCCAATCATCCTTATCCATGTTTAAATTCGAATCTCAGTACACAAACAACTACTGACTTTGCTTAAGGTCCGAAACACCCAAAAAAAAAAAACAACCAAAACTCCTGCGGTGTGCCCCCCCCCCTTTTTTTCAATAGATTATGGATTATTGATCTGAAAGTTCTGTCCAATTGTGAAACTCAAGACCTCATCCCCACCCCCTTGATTTCTGTTATCCTATACATTTATTTTACATATAAAATTGATACATGTATTTTTTTTTTTATTTGTCAATTTGAACCTGTTTTAAAGTCCTTGTCACAGCTTCAGTGACATTAATGACAATAATGGGCCGAAAAAGAAACAACCTTTGATCCGCAAGAGGAAAAAGGTGGCAAACTTTAATGAAGACCTAGAAAATAAAGTAAATAGCTATAACTAAAACCCCGAGGATGGAAGCAACCCATCCTCGTAGTGGGCTCCGGGCTGAGTGTGAGCACAGGCCGGCTACAGCCGCCAGGGGCGCTAATCTTCACTTTTCCTCATACCTTCGGTCTGACAGGACACCGGAAGTGACGCGTCAAAGCGGAATTGACAACTGGATTTCAGGGATACGAAGCCAAAAAAATAACAAACAGGGCTTTTGGTTTTCTGCATGAACTCCCTGAACAGCTGCATTTAAAGGCAGGAATCTCTGTGTGTGCCAGGTAAGCTCAGGTACAAATGGCAGCGATTGCGTGCAAGCTTCTTAGCTGTACGCTCCTTTCTGACTTTAGCTTTCTTGCTAACGTTGTAAGCCCGATTGGCCAGTTTTTAACGTTAGCGTTAGCTATGAGGTTAAGCTTGCAATTAACTAAATTCTGATGTCAAAGTAAACCTACATGGCAAAGTAAAACGTAGGTTGATGATGTTTTCAATTTATTTTTTTTCTTTCTGTCAGAATTGTTTTGAATTTGGCTCAAATTAACAAAGCAGCAACGTTAAAGCAGGAATAGCTTTGTTTCAGAATATTTCTCACCATCGCGCTTTGTTCAACCTTTTTTTTCTTATAAAGCTGATCGATTCCGTGGTGTTAAATTTAACCTATAAAGTATTTTATAACAGAACATGAACAAATCTTGGAATAGGTTTAGCTTGTGGCCTTTTTGAATAACAGCACCAAGCGAAGCTACTGTGTCAGCTGGTAACTGATTAAATGACGAGCTACTTAACATGTGTTAGTTCGTTGAAATCTATTTTCTGTAACTGACATGAAATACAAAGGTGTAATGTATCAAAGAAAGGGAAAAGCAAAGCTTTACACGTTACTACGTCTTAACTAAGTTGTATACATATAGCTAGTTATACAATCGTAGGCCAGTAAATTTCTTTATCTCATCCCTATTGAAATGGCTCCATGTAAATAATAAAGCTAAGATCCACGTGTAGTTCTCGTAGGAGACACAGCAGCTAGATTTTAGCCCCTAGTCTCAGTTCAAACCAGTTGTGACGTTTTGTGACGTACCACTAGGATCCCTCCCTGAAAACACACTCATGTATTGTCATCTCCTCTCTCCGGAAAAGAGGAAGGGATGTGTTGGAAAAAATAGCACTTGAGTCGGATTCTGTACTGGAGGTGAAACTACATTAAATTGTAACTATGGCTATGAACAGGCGACATTCTTATACCCCCAGGGTGAGTAACATGGACGCTAAACATTCAGTAATGTTTTCTTCAGTACATCAGCGCTAATTTTGATTGATGCATTCGATCAGTTGAAGTTATTACATTACAATGACTAAACCTTTAAAAAGTAAGGGTTTGTTACACTCACCATAAATGGGATATAGGATTCATCTCGTCGCATATTGTGTCTTCATCAGATAAGATATGTATTTTGGGTAAGCCTAGATTATCCTGTAAGGAAGATAAGTTAGTGTCCTCTTGTTTAACTCATAGGAAAGCTTTTGTTCCAATCTTAAATAGTTTTTATTCTAAAGGATTCTGCAAAACTGTCTCTCTGCTTCCCTGAGACTACCGAAATTCTATCTTACAGCTTCTTTCTTAGAGCTGTGATTAAAATATTTCCATCAAGCTTTCTGCCCCGTGGTTAAAATCGTTGAGGCAGCGTGAATTCACATGTCCCTACGGCTCCATTTAAGGATTAGACTCCACCACAGTCCTAGTTTTTCCTGAATGAGCATCTTTGTGTGAGCAAAGGCAGAGATATGTCTTGTTTATTAGGGATTCTCTTGCGGTCCAGGACATATGACTGGGTGCATGAGTGTGTTTCTGTGCCCTCGGCCTTAGAACTCTCTTGTCACGGAAAAGTGTTCCTAATAGCTGGAGCAGGGAGAATTATAGGGTGTTAGCCTGTTTTATTGTTACACATAAAACAATTCTTTTTCTTTGGTTCCTTTGCAGGTCTTGTAGACAATTTAAAAAATACATATATATACTCCCACTAAGCTAAGTCTATTCAACCAAAATTTATTGAGATATAAAAACATCCTGTGCCTGAGGAATTCTGAAAATTTAACAATAAATTCCCTGGAAGTTAAAGATACACCCTCCTCTTTCATTGTCTCTCTCTTTCTCACACCTTAATCCTCTACTTTCTCTTTCTCATGTTTCCTAATATTTCTACCCATTTTTCCCCACTTGTGTTCTCCCAAACCCTTCAGCTGACCAGCCCACTGATCAGCAAAATGAGCAGCGCAGGAACGGTGGAGAGCGTTAAACCTCCAAAGGTACATCACTTTTCAATACAGACAAGAGGAAGGAAAAGCAAGACAAAAATAGAAATACATTGATTATTGTCAACTATTGTATAAGGAATCAAAGGTCACTTTACCTCTTGCCTCTACCTTTCCTGTCCTAGACTGGCTCTATAGTAGAGGTGATTGGAAAGGGTCAGCGTGGCACTGTCGCCTATGTCGGCGCCACCCTATTTGCCTCCGGGAAATGGGTCGGTGTCATTTTGGATGAACCTAAAGGCAAGAACGATGGCACCGTACAGGGGAAACGCTACTTCACCTGTGAGGAAAATCATGGCATATTTGTCAGACAGTCTCAGGTTAGTCACATAAATGTGTATTTAAAGCAATAATCGGTATTATGAATGTAAAGTGTCAGTACACTTTATAAGAGGATATGTTTAAGAACTAAAAAGGGACATTTACTTGTTCCTACTTTTGCTCCATGTGCATGTTGTCCTGATCACAGCCCTATGTGTTTGTGTGTACAGATCCAGGTGGTGGAAGATGGCTCCAGTGCCACTTCACCAGATACTCCTGAGTCTGTCACTACCAAGATACTCAAACAAAAGGGTGAGCATGGATCCCAGTTACATCTGAAGTTGATATTTTAGAAAAGTAGCACCTCAGAGTAAAAGTTGATAAAAGTAAATAATAATAAAGATTCTTATTCTTTTCCTCCAGACATTCCAGAAACTCCCAAAACATCCAAACAGGTAGGCAACTGTGTCCAACACTCTACTGCATTTGTTTCATTTGTCACTGTAATAATCTTGGATTGTCTCAATTACTTGGGTTTGACAATGGGGGAATATCTGTGAAACCTGTTAACTTGTTTCAACCCTCTCTCTGACTTGTTCTCCTCAGTCTGTTCCTGAGCAGGGCTGATTTGTGTCAAATCTTTCCCCAAATGTTTCTCTTTTCTTTATATTGAGAATGAAATTCTGTTATGCCAACCAGTTCTTGGGTTGATATCTCATTTCTTGTTTGTCTGAATACCTTTTGCAGACACCAGGGAATGTCAAGAAGGTAGAAATATTTATGCTCAGCGCATTTGCTTTGCCCTCGTTGTTGTTAATCACACTAACGTGGCAGCTCATCTTTTGCATTTAAGTTACCCTTTCACGTGTTGCACGAGACATCACTTGTCATCGATAGATGTCATTCTCACTGTATTTTCTCTTTTCTTGTTTGGTGCACCAAGCGTTGTTTGTTTTTTTACTTTATTTTTTTATTTTTTACTTTTTTGTTTTGGTGAAAGCTTACAGTATAAACTTAAATAGACCAAAAATATGAATGTTTTAATGTCATTATGATGGTATCTTTTATCATTTCCCTTGGCCTCACAATTCAGTGACATTCTGCAAACATTTTAACTTGGTTGCATGAATTAACATTTTGTTCTTCTTCTGTGCCTTGAGTCATCAAGAATAATTATTCTTTAAAATGCTGTTAAATGGTGCATGCAGCCATCAAAACTATATTCAGTGGATATAAAATAACAGTGGGTATGCTTCTTACGTGCTGCTTATCTCTTATCTTGCTTCAACCCCTGGATGTGTGCATCTGTGTGTATGTGCCTGTGTGTTTTTTTGTGTGCGTGTGTGTGCGTGCGTGCGTGCGTGTGTGTGTGTGTGTGTGTGTGTGTGTGTGTGTGTGTGTGAGAGTCAACTCACCTCCTCCTCTCCTCCAGTCTTCTACCCGTCGCTCTGCCAAGGTGAGCTTGTCTACAGCAGACAGGGGAGGTCAATTAGCATCAAAGCAGAACAAAATTAAAACAGCAGCAAATTCTGAAAATCTTTGTTATTTTATTGTTTCAACCTCTTGAGGGTGTTAGGTGAGTTGTGCAAGGACTGAGCTTTAAATATCTTGAAAGCCTCAAAAAGGCCCTGCATTTTAGTCTAGTATGATGAGAAGTACATACTTTAGAGTAGATGATCAGGATTATATTAGTTTGATAAATGTACTTATTGTAGTAGTAGACTCACATGGCTGCAGAGTTGGACTTGCCTGGAGTGCAAGTTGCCTGCTTTCAGCTTTGAATGTGATCAGAATGTTCAAAATTTTGTGTATTACATCTATGTAAAACCACAAAGAAGCAACATGTTTGATAGTAACATTTTTTATCTTTCAAAGTTATTTTAAAAAGCTAGTGATTGTTGTGTATTTATACCCATTACCCATGTATAATAAGAGAATAACTAAAACATTGACTCAGTAATTGATGTGAATGAACATTACCACAAGGTTCCATTTTGTAAGAGGGGGCTTATTTTGCTGATGAGTTTTAAAAATAACCATTGAAAAGTCCTAACATAGTCTCTATGATCACACTGGGGCAGTGGAGCACGCCACGTCTCGCGCCTGCCACCTCCCTCCCCTCCCTTCTGGTACGCCCTGCTGGCCGCCCCAGCCTGTCGCTCATGGTACGCTCTGTCATATCCGATCACTCACTTGATGCCTCACAGGGAGTGGTGAAATGTTTGGTCACTGAAAACGGGTGAAGTTGTAGTCCTCCACGGCACAGATAGAGGGCTCTACCATTTAATCACACTTTAACTAGTGTCTTTCTGACTCCCGGGGAGAAAATTTCTAGTGGAAGAGGGTGAAGATGGGGAGGTGAAATATTTTGTCCAGGAATATACATCGTTGTATTTTATCATATATGCTATGATAAGATGAATACAGCAGCACAGCCAAGCCGAGGATATTCACTCTTCTACTGGGTTCATTAAAGCTGTGTGCTCACTGTGGGAGAAACTCTTTTTTTTGTCAGCTGGAGACATATTTAACATCGCATAAATGATGCTTGAATAATTTTTACAACTGCAGTGGTTTAACTCGTCTCTTCACTTGCTCTTTCCTTCCTCTTGTCTTTTACCTCTAATATTCTCCCTCTCGCCACTATTCGATACTAATCATCCTTTTTCCACAGGCATCTCGTGAGAGCCTGTCAGCCTCTCTGTCTGCTGATGTCAGTGAGGGGGGTCTGTCCTCCCACCAGGGGGCACTGGGAGCTCCTGTCGTGCCTCAACCCAGCGGGTCACCTGCAGCAGCCGCGGCCTCAGTCCCAGCTACTCCGAGCAAGGTGGGTCACTGACAATTAGAAGAGCTGACTTTGGTGTAGGCGCACTTGGAAAAATATGCATATTAAGACCTATAATCCAAAATATTTAATCACATACTTCATATTTTAATATTGTATTCATTATATCACCACCGCAAAAGGATAAAGTGCTCTTTTAAAGAATGATTTATTTTCAGTACTTCCAGCTTTTTCAGAATATTGCATCGCCGTCACTTTGTTTCTATTTTTCCATCATATTCAGCATTTTAATGAGCTTGTCCCATTTCATCCATGTTACCATTGTTTGACCAGGTGGAACCTGCCATTTCCAAACAGGTAGAGTTTTCTAATGGCTACATGCATGCTGGTGATGACTGGCATGAGTTTACTAACAAACTCATAACATCAGTGGCCAACATGACCCTTAGAATATCTTCTAAACACTTCATTCTGGTTTTGCAATCTCCTCACAGTGAATTTTATGGTGATGCTGCATGATTTAACCAACTGAGACACTGAATTAAATTCTGAATTCTACCATTTTTCATCTTTCTTTAATGTTTGTGGCAGTTTCCTATGGAAGCAGTGAATTCAGAGGTTGAAGTCACTTAAAGAGTCAAATTATTTGCAATTTCAATTGGGGCAGTAAAATTTGCATTAATCATTATGTCCTGAGTTTTTGGTGGTGGGACTTGATCAGTGGCATTATTAAGTTTCTTTCATGCCCCAAAATCCTGGAAAATAAGTGAAGTCCTTTAAATTTGCTAAAGGCAGCACAATTCAACTGCAGGATCTTTTACCTCCCCAACCTGTTGTGTCCCCCTGCTCTACATCTTCCTTATCAGGAGGAGGAATCCCTGCGAGCCCAGGTCAAAGACCTGGAGGAGAAGCTGGAGACACTGAAGATGAAGCGGACGGAGGACAAGGCCAAGCTGAAGGAGCTTGAAAAACACAAGATCCAGCTGGAGCAGCTTCAGGAATGGAAGACCAAAATGCAGGAGCAACAGGGCGACCTTCAGAAACAACTCAAAGAGGCCAAGAAGGTACACAGAAAAATGACGTTTTTAACAATGCAGCTGTCAAAAGTTCAGTGTTATCATGGTGTTCACAATATATTTTGACATGGTTGAATTTAATAAAAATTTGTAGAACCTAAAATAGCCTCTTTCATCAAGCCTGTGAGATTGAAAGAAGCAGCTCCATTGTCCTCATACATATCTTTCTAAGGCTTTTTTTTTTTTTTTTAAATTCCAGGAAGCCCGTGAGGCACAGGAGGCCAAGGACCGCTACATGGAAGAGATGTCAGACACAGCAGATGCCATCGAGATGGCAACACTGGACAAAGAGATGGCTGAGGAGAGAGCAGAGTCACTGCAAGTGGAGGTGGACACACTGAAAGAGAAAGTGGAAGAGCTTTCTATGGATCTGGAGATCCTTAGACATGAGATTTCAGAGAAAGGTTTATACTCTACTAACTAATTTTAAAAGGCGTTTTAGTCTCTGTCCCTCTTTCTCTCTGTTTGTCATGTTTGTGCTGTATTTCTGTACTGCTGTTGCTCAGTGTGCTGCCTTTTCGTTTTCTTCGACAGGCTCAGATGGAGCTGCCTCAAGTTACCATGTCAAACAGCTGGAGGAGCAGAATGGCAGACTGAAGGAGGCGCTGGTCAGGTGGGCAAAAAGCTCCTTTTGATCAGAGTTTTAAAAAAGAGTTAGCTACAGTTATAATAATATTAATACCACATGTTATGTTAAAGCCAAAATGTAGGAACTGTATGCACAGTTTACAGTACCTGTGAGATAACTGTACAGAAAACATGGCAGTTTACAGGTAGCTTTCACAACCTCCTTAGAAAGGTTGAAGATTAGGTTTGGAAGTGAGTTGTAGTTGTCAACAGTTTGCACCCAATGAAGAAAAAAAACAAAGATTTTCCTGTTCCACTCCAGGATGCGTGATCTGTCTGCTTCAGAGAAACAGGAACATGTGAAGCTGCAGAAGCAGATGGAGAAGAAGAACACTGAGCTGGAGACTCTGAGGGCTCAGAAGGAAAAACTGCAAGAAGAAGTCAAGCAGGCAGAGGCCACTATCGATGAACTGAAAGAGCAGGTAAACTCAGGGAGGACAAGCAGCTTTAGCAAAGTTTTCAGTGCTGCTTTCATTAGATTTCAGAAATTCTTCCCTCTGTCTAAGAATAGGCATTTAAAAGAAGAATGGGCTTTTCTTTTTAGTTCTCCTCCCAGAATTTAATTGCACATAGATGCTCATTCTGTGTGCGTGTGCGTGCGTACTTTTACCAGGTGGATGCTGCTCTGGGGTCGGAGGAAATGGTTGAGACCCTGACGGAGAGGAACCTCGACCTGGAGGAGAAAGTCAGAGAGCTGAGAGAAACAGTCACTGATTTGGTCAGTGGAGCTGCCTTTTTACGATTCATCTTCAATATTAACATGAGTGAAGTTTCTATACTCTGTCCATTACTTTGTTTTCATAATATGGATGTGATCACAGTTTAATTCCCATTTTAAGAAAAAAACTTGGATAAAATCTCATATCATTTACTAAATCCCTAACATTCTGGTTAAAGTAACCCAAAGTTAGTATGGTCTCAACCTCAGATAGTTAACAAAATTCCTGGGTCTTTTCCTGCACCAATAGGAGGCAATCAACGAGATGAATGATGAGCTCCAGGAGAATGCGAGGGAGACAGAAATGGAGCTGAGAGAGCAGCTGGACCTGAGTGGTTCAAAGGTCAGGGAGGCTGAAAAAAGGGTGGAGGCTGCCCAGGAGACTGTTGCCGATTACCAGCAGACCATTAGTAAATACAGAGAGCTCACCACCAGGCTACAGGTGGGTGCAAAGAAGACACAGGACTCAAGCACAAGGAAGTGAGCTTGACAGGGGCATATGGGGTTACATTTTGTGCAAGCGGATGACTGTGCTTTTTTTCCCCCTGAACAATAGGATGCCAATAGAGAGCTGATTAGCCAGCAGAATGCCAATGCTGAACAGGTTCAACAACCGCCTGCAGAACTCTTTGACTTCAAGATCAAGTTTGCAGAGACCAAGGCCTACGCCAAGGTAGAAGGCAGTAATTGAACTGATTTGAGACAAGTGTGCTCGCTGTCCTTCATTCTCTTACTGAAAAAATAATAATTTCTGCCTCCAGGCCATTGAGATGGAGCTGAGGAAAATGGAAGTGGCACAGTCAAACAGACAGGTCTCCCTCCTCACCTCCTTCATGCCAGACTCCTTCCTCCGTCATGGGGGAGATCATGACTGTATACTGGTGCTTCTGCTCATCCCCAGGCTAATCTGCAAGGTATGAAGCTCTGTGAGACTTAATTTGATTTCCTGTTGTTTTTCTCTGTCTGTTTGTGTAACTAATACTTTAGGTGTTTGTATTTCACACCTGGTAGGCTGAGCTGATCAGTAAACAGGCCCAGGAGAAGTTTGACTTGAATGGGAACCTGGAGCAGGGGATGGGGCTCAGAGGGCCTCCAGGAGAACAGCGCAGTTTTGCCTCAGGACTGGTGTACTCCCTCAGCCTGCTGCAGGCCACCCTGCACAAATATGAACAGTAAGCACTGCAGCTTCATCACTTATGAATCAGGAATAGAAGAATTGTTTCTGGGATGTTGGAATTAAAGCAGAATTATAGTTTTTTCACAAGTGGAAAATATTAGATCAGTTTTGAATAATTCAATTCTGTTACTTTGATTATGTAAACCTTATTCAGTAACAAAATTGTTCCTTCTATTCTTTCCCTCTTCCCTGCCCTGGTTCTAGGGCTCTGAGCACCTGCAGTGTGGAGCTTTTTAAGCGCATGGGTACGCTTTACTCTGAAATGAGCTTCCATGAGCGCTCCCTGGATTATTTCATTGACCTGCTGCATAAAGACCAGCTAGATGAGACTGTTCAGGTGGAACCCCTGACTAAAGCCATCAAGTACTATCAGGTAAGAAAAAAGGTGTTTTTACATTAAACAGCTTTGTAATAATCATGAGCAATTATTCAGCTACAGAGAATTGAGATGTTACATCTTGAAATTAAAGTAAACAGTACTCCCTTAAATATTTAAATTCAAATCATTATTCAGTATAATTTACCACCATAATATTATTTTCTATACAAGAAATACAGTTTTCTGAGGTTTTACATAGGAACTGCTTCACCACACTTTCCTAAATCATTATTATTACCTAAAAAGTAAATAGCATTTATAGACCAACATCTTGACACCTTAAAAAACATTTTTTTGTTTGTTAAAGAAGAGTAACTTACTTTTGTTCTGTTTTTCCAGCAACTGTACAGTGTCCATCTCGCAGATCACACTGAGGACTGCACAGTGCAGCTGGCTGACCACATCAAGGTACTTCAACCTTCTTCAGTGGTGGAATTTTTCTGTTGAGGAAATTGCCAAGCAAAGTAAAGGTTATCAGTAAAGTTTCCGAGCTTCATCTATGTCACCCTCTCCCCTCCAGTTTACCCAGAGTGCCCTGGACTGTATGGGAGTTGAGGTGGCTCGTCTGCGGGCATTCCTGGCAGCAGGTCAGGAGAGCTCTGGCCTCACCGTACTTCTGAAGGACCTGGACACTTCCTGCTCTGATATCAAACAGTTCTGTAAGAAGATCCGGCGTCGCATGCCTGGAACAGATGTGGTTGGAGTACCTGCTGCTCTAAATTTTGGACAACAGGTATGGGTCCAAACAATGAAAACAAAACAAAACAGATATATTCTCACAAAAATATACATACACACAGTTAATGGCTGTATGAGGCTTGAGCTTAAGTAGCTTTGACCTGAGAAAGTTTCATTTTTGTCTTTTTATTATTCTACCATTAAAGTTTATCCCTTGTGTGGGTGAGATACTGTTTGATGATTATTGACCTTTGAACACACACATAAACATGACCGACCTACAGTTTACAGTATTTTTGACTGACATATCTTGTTTCATCCGGAAGGTGTCAGAGACTCTGACAGAGTGCAGGCGCCAGCTGACCCGTGTGGTGGCCGTGCTGCAGGAGGTGGCTGCAGCTGGAGCTCAGATGGTTGCTCCACTGGCAGAACAGGAGGGTCTCAATGCTCTAAAAATGGAGGATATTGCCTGCAAGGCTGTGGAGCAGGTACTATTAATAATCCTGCATTTGACTTTTATGGGGCTTTCAGACACAATGTGACAAAGCATCCTGGCGCTCTGAAAGTCTTTCTTTCCAATGGCTTGCACCGCGCCATGAGGGACCCGGTGCAGCGCAAATTGCATTGTGTCCGAAAGGGCCATAGTAACTAGTAGTTATAACACTAAATTCTGCTTTTGGAATCTAAAGGTAAATATTAGTTTTGGGACAAGTGGACATGAGAAGTTGGTTTGAGGTTGACATTGGGATTTGGTTATCTCCTGTTCTTTAATCTAAAGCTGACCTCTTGTCTCCACCAAGGTATGTGGTTCCCATGGCATCAGTGGCCTGGAGTGTCTCCGTCAGTCCTGCAGCTCTGTCATTGCTACAATGAACAAGATGGCTACAGCCATGCAGGAAGGCGAATATGATGCTGACAAACCTCAGGGAAAGGTATTTGTATGCCTTACAACAGTGTGAAAAAACGCTGTTGTATCAAATAATTTGGACACCGAAATCCAAGTGTTATTCATTTGTTCTCCATTCAAATTCCTATTTTTTATCATGTTCCCCCTGTGTCCTCAGACTCCTCCTGTGGAGATAAGAGCTGGCACTGTCAGGGCCGAGATGACTGACGCTGAGGGTCTAGGAGTTAAGCTAGAAGACAGAGAGACGGTCATCAAGGAGCTCAAGAAGTCCCTCAAGATCAAGGTACCATTGAAGAAAACACGTGGAAAAAAAGACTTGTGTTTCCTGCCTGTTTGTAATGACAAGAATCCCAAAAAGAACAGGTTTAACTGATGTCCACTTACCTCTCATAAAGGGTGAGGAGTTGAGTGAGGCCAGTGTCCGTCTGAGCCTGCTGGAGAAGAAGCTGGACACCTCCACCAAAGACGCAGATGAACGAGTGGAGAAGATTCAGATCAAACTGGATGAGAATCTTGCCCTGCTGAAGAAGAAAGAAAAGTAAGAAGCATAAGATCCAAACAGAAGTAGTTAACACATTTCAACGCTGGAGGCAGATTTCAGTCTTCCATCTTTCTATCACTTACCTTTTTCTCTCCTATGCTTCTCATTACCTCGTCACTCATTCTCCTTTCTCTTCATCTTCAGGGAGTTTGAGGAGACAATGGATGCACTGCAGGCTGATATTGACCAGCTGGAGGCAGAGAAGGCAGAGCTGAAACAGCGTCTCAATACCCAATCAAAGATGACCATCGAAGGCTTAAGAGGCCCACCTGCCTCTGGAATTGCCTCCATTGTTCAGGGATCTGCAGGAGGTAGATTATTGTCTGGTTATTGTCACTTTTTGTAAACTGACCAAAATGTTGTCATTGGATGTTTACTAAAAGCTGTGATTCCCTCTAATTTGACCTCCCTAAAAGCATTGTCAACCAGCTGATAATGTTGTCATCTTCTGGCTATAGGTAGTGTAGTTGTGCCACTTCAATAATGGTAAATGTGTCATTCCTACCAGAAAAAAAAACAAACCAGTCAGAGGAGAAGCAAAGGTTGACTTAGTGATTTCATGTCTCTCACCGTTCTTCCTTCCTCCCTCCCGCAGGTCTGCCTCCATCCATGGCAGGACAGGTGCAGGTGGTGGACTCCCCTCTCCTCAGGCAGCAGGTTGAAGCTCAGAGACTGGGCATTAAACACCTCAAGAATGAGAACAACAGACTCAAGGTACATCGGTTTGGAGCTGGTATTATTATATTGTATTTTTCCAGCTGTCTAAACCCTGCTAATATTGACCAAGTATATCTATCTGCAGGCAGAGAAGATGAGAGCCCAGCTAGCCTCCCTGCCTCCCCTCTGCCCCCCTAAACTGCCACAAGTGTCCAAAGAAAGCTCCACGCCTCCAGAGGGACTGAACACTGGTATTTATCGCAGGACTGACCAACTGCTGGCAACGCTGCTCAAGTTGAGTGCAGAGTTTAAAGTGGTAGACATCACTGGGAAGACAGCAGGTGCGTGTGGCACACTTATTTAACAATAAACTACTATTAAAAATGCATGTTTGGTCAGTGAAATTTCATTATCTACGGTCTTTTTTTTTTTTCTCCTGGGTGTTTGCTGCTTTTTTCAGCTGAATTTTTGGCTTCACTCTGTCATTCCTCTCATGTGTTTCTTCCAGTTAGTGCCAGTGCCCAACTGTTGGAGCAGACGGCTCGACTGCAGAACCTCAGTGATGCTCTAGATAAACTCAAGGTGACATCTTCAGGATCAAATCTCCTCTCCTTTCGTTTCAATAAGCTGGCAGCAACAAAATGAAACCTAAAATCTCTAATCTTATGTTTCAGGGAGAAGTAGCTGAACATGTGGTCTCATATCAGCCTGGAGCAAAGGCTTCCTCTGACTTCGCCACCTTCCCAGTCTCCTCCTTTGTTAAGGTAAAAGCATACAGAGCTTACACACACCAGCAAAGTTTTAGGTTTCCTATTCAGTGCTTGTGAAAGAAATGGCACACTTGCACACATAAGAGTATATCATGTGGACATTTCTATGTTGTTTTATAGGCCAAGGAGGAGAAGCAGGCAGGAACCGTGTTGGTCGGTCGTGTTTCCATTCCATGCACCCGCGGACAGGAGCAAGTCCATCGCCTCGTCCTATCACAGCAGCAGCTACAGCAAGTGCATGGCCTCCTCATGGCATAAGATGACATGCCATTGATCCACAGCCAAGACTGATGGCATAGCAAGAAAAACTTTTGTTTTTTATTCTTATTCCAGCTTCCATTTCATGTCAACATTCTCCTTTATTTATCCTTTTTGCTTTTCACTATTCTCAGGAAACTGTATCCAGTATTTGCAAAGACTATAGCACTAATTAAATTGAGGTAACGCAGTGTCTTTATATTGTTGTTGAACTGATTGGTGTTTGATTGTTTAAATGAAGTCCTAATGGATTTGACTCCTGAATGTCATAATGACGGTGTCCTGATTTCATTGCTAAACAGTTTGTATACAACAATTTTGGCAACTCTTTGTGCAAATGGGGAAGAATAACTAGCAACAAGTCATTTTTACTGTACTTGCATCTCTTTAGTTTTTTTCTCTATCTTTTGTATTTGTAGTAATTAAGACAATAAAAGTAAGCAATTAACTTCAGAGCAAGAAACATCATTTATGAATGTGTCGGTGTCTTATTTTGACTCAGGAATGTAATGACTGTTTACAATCTGGGATGTGTTCTTGTTTAGTGAGATATTTTTACAGTAAAAATACAGTGTCTGCAACATTTTCCTGTCTTATGAAATCAAGTCTACTCCAGAAGAACTGACCTTTATTGTTGATTGTTTAGAAATCATGCTGCATTAAAAATTGGCCTCAATACATCAAATTTGAGGCCATTAGTTTGGCTGATTGAGACAAGTAGTAAACAAGTATTTGTGATCATTTAAAGTGTTTTTTTCCTGTTGAACAAAGATCCAAGACACGGCAATCTGACATGTAGAAACCTTAAAAAAAACCTTAAGGAAGATGTTTGCCGAGTACCACCAGCTATAGGGCTGTAGGGAAGTGTTCACCTCCACCCAAACCACCCTCAGCCTCACTGTTAGATCAAGAGGTGGGGATGAAGTAGAAACGAATAATCAGACCTCAACCATGCCCATGGAGAAATGTAAACAAAGTTTCTTTCCAATCCAAACACATTTAGTCCATGAGCTTGCTCAGCTATCTCACCACCCACAAGCTAACAAAGTCAAGTGCGGTTTGATACAATCAGAGGCGTTAGTGATTGAACCAAATCACATTTGATTAGATAAATATATGTATATGCTTCACAAATGCTTCAAGGAGGGATAAAACTACAGCATTTCTTAGCTGTCAGTAGTAATGGTGGCTAACATGTTAAATTCACACTGCCATTACTCAATTAGCATTAGCACACTAATGAACTTCCAAATAGGCTCTAGTGTTGATTTACCTTTTGAGAGGTAGGAAATATCATAATTTTCCCTGTGCACTTTGAACCTCAGAATAAATTAGGTTAAATTCAAATATTGAATTTTGCTGTCTATAGTAATACTATACTGAATTAATACATTTTAAAAAAGCTCATTTTAAAGTTTTTTTTCCCCCCATTGAATATGGAATTATAAAACAAACTAAAACTGGGCCAAATCTTAGTATATGACTGGATTTCAAAATTAATAACTGCTGTAGAACATTTCTTTAACTGGAAAGAGACGTGTGCCTGTAGAGACAGAAAGCCCGACTGTTTATTACAACTACCTGTGTCTCATATTCTACACAGCCAGATTAATCTGTCCGGGGCCAAAGTACTGCCTGGTACTGCTTGTTTTACTTTCGATTTTAGGACAGGATTAAAATTTGAAACGTCTGAATGTAGATCAATACACAGTCCTTTCACATTTCTTTTGAGAGCTCTTTGCAGTGGCGGAGAGGCAAATGACATTCATGCAGGAAAAATGTTTCTTAAGCATATTCAGAAAGATGTTGTCAATAAGATTTTGATAAGGATGAATGGGGTGAATAGGGAGATGGAAAGAACAGGACATCAAATTTATAAAATACATAAATAACCATCAAATGCCTTTCAATTAATGATTCTTTATTAACTTGCTTTTGGAAATGGTGAAGAAGAGGCTACAAACAGGGTGACAACAAGTCCTCCGTTCACTCAAAACTGTTTCGTACAGAACATGATTTATCTGTTCATCTCATACTTTTTACTCTCAGTAGAAGTCACTGTCATCATCATAATCTATCACTTGTATCTGTTGTTTTTCCTTCTCTTCCTCTTGCTCCTCCTCTGACTTCTCCTCCTCTTCTTCTTCTTCATCCGTCTTCTCTTCTCTCTTGGTCTCATCTTTCTGGTGAAACTCCTGGTATATACCCGTCAGAGCTTTTGCTGCTTCTAGGGACACTTTCAGATTTCCTATCAGCTCCTTGTCTTCATCCATACTCACGACTAGAGGATACAGAAATACAGAGGCAGAAATACTGTTAGAAAGGTCCATGCTTTTACACATGATCCAAGCAGGAATTTGAAGGAGCATCTGCCCCAGCCTGAATCCGAAGTAGGGCAATGAGAAATGTACACAACATTGTACATGTCTTAACATAAATCCAAGGTTTAACATATGCTTACTATAGTACTACACTTCTTTGCTATGTAATTTCATTAATAAACAAGTATAAATATAGAGTTATAAGTATGCAAATTTCTTGACATGTAGATCTGAAAGTGCAATCACCTTTCTGGTCACACAAGTTAATCACTGTTGCCTTTAATTCGATTTAAGAGTCCAGGTATTTTAGTTTAGTGGTATCCATTATGCCCATATAATAAATCCAACATTTGGTAGTTTTCCCTTTTTTCTTTTGCGTGATTACAAAAGAATTCTTGCACACTCTCTTTAAAGTCTCAGTGACCAGTGTGTAGGATCAAAAATAATAAATACAGAACAAAAGACGAAATCCTGACTGATAAATTTTACCTGATGAAGGTCTGCGGAGGGAAATTTTAATAAAGTGAGTATAACTGATGGAAAGTCTACAGGACCCCCCCCCCCCACACACACACACACACACACACACAAAACATATCACACACTACCAATACCTACTGTCAATCTGTTGTTCAATAACATCATTTCCTGTAAGCAGCAATTCTTGTAGGTCCAGGAAAGCCTGTCCGACGTCCACGCACTCCTCATCGTCGTCCATCGGCTCACTGACTACTGTGAACTTTAACCTGAAGTAACAAACAAGGACATACATTGCTACACTTTGTGGTTTGGATCTACAGACATCCATAAAGATTAGGGACATAATTTATAAAATTACACAACAAAAACACAAATGACACAACCTGCCCTGGTTGGGGTCTGTGCCCTCCAGCATGGTGTAGAGATACTGCCTGAGTGGAGCTGACTGTGACCCATCCACGTAGATCACTGAGAGAGACCAGAGAAATGTCTGGGGTAGGTAAAGGATCTATGAAATGAAAACTTTACAGAACCACAAAAAGCTTGGCTCTCACCTCGTGTGAAGTTGTAATGAATTTCCTCTCCCTCTGTGGGTTTGCGCAGGGACATGGGTGTTTCGGTCGTCTCCATGGGGATGCCCAGCAGCCGATACTCCACAAAGACACGCTGCACTGACTCGTCCAGCGCCACGCGAGAGGACGGTTCAAATGTCAGGGACAGAATCTCGACTCTCAGCTTGTTTCCCTGAAACACAAGGAAATTCAGTTTATAATCAGTTACTGAGCGGATGAAACACACCTTCATCTGACTGAAATTTTTATATATCTATCTCTAGTTCTATTCCAGACCGATACTAGATCCAAAGATGAACAAATGACAGTTTTCCCTCTTTTCTCTTTTGTTAATACTTTCTCTCTCGCTCACTCAGTTACTCGTACCTTTCTTGTTTTTCTTTTAGGCGGAATGACGATTATGTCACTTTGTGGGGAACATGTCTGTGAAGACTCAGGGGCTTCGCTGTCTCCAGCAGAAGCTGTATAGTCAAAAAAATAACACAAAAACAGGAGAACAGGATTCATTTCATTTCAAATTTGACTGGGAGAGCTGAAAATTAAGGGCTTGTCAGTATGTGACAGAGTCATATCTGTTCCATGGATATTTTGCACAATAAACCTTTATATTTTTAGATGTTTTGAGGTCCCATGGTTTATGATATAATCTTATTTTTTGGTTAATTTAAACAATGGCAGGGTGAGGTTACAAATTACAGAGAGAGACTCAAGGCAGGTGATTATATGCCTATTATATGTATATGAATAGGTACCACTCGCACTCCTCCTGTCTTCTTCCTCCTCCTCCTCCTCCTCCTCCTCCTCCTCCTCCTCTTCTTCCTCTTCATCCGCTGACACTTGATCCACGGAGAGAAGGTCCTGAGAAAAGAAGTAAGATACGAACCCATACACTAGTCACTTTTCAACAGGTGTCTTCAAATTTCCTATTACCCTGGCTTCTCCTTCTAAGCCATTGTTTTACCTGATATTTACCTATTGACTGTGACTATTGTTGTTTTGAGGTCTGTTAAGAAAAAGTGACTGAGTTCCTACCTGAGTCCCAGCATCGTTGGCAGAGCTTCTCCTCGACAGTGTGGTTAGTGACTGTCTGGGTGACGTTCCCACTGAGGAGCTTAAATAACATTACATCATTTTTTGAATATATATTCATCATTATATCCTATTTAATGTTGAAAATATCTTTAAAAGAGGTGAAAACTATAAGAAAGCACAGATAGAATATTATATTTAATCATATATATTTTGAATGTTTAGGTTGATTTAAGTAAAAAAATTTTCTAAGAATTCAAACGTCTTTCCACTTTCTGACAGCTGGCTCTATGAGGACCCTATTTCCCTTTTTGTCCTTCTATATCAAAATTTCAGACCCCGACAACTTAAAGAACATCAAGCAGAACAATAACTATATTAAGGATTTTTTTTAAAGGAAAAGACCATTAACTTACTTGCTGGCTGGCAAATGAGAGGGTGCGGACGGCCTTGGCTCAGGTGTCAGTTGGGGTGTGACCTGGTAAAGTACAGGTGTCCTCTTGGTGGATCTCTTCCTTTCTGAGGACTGACGAGCGTCCAGAGTTTTCACAGGAGTGGTTTGCTCTGGTCGTATGTTCTGTGAGTTTTTCTGTTTGACAGGTGGAGGCCGAGGCTGTAAGGAGATGATGTACTGGTGAACAACATTATCTTGAAAACACACAGTTCAGCTGTAAATATACTACTTCTGTGGGTGCCTAAACCTTACCCAGGCTTTTGACTCTTTCTGTACCGCTTTTATTTCTCTTGGCCCAAGAACCTGAGTCTTTGATAAAAGCAAAGAAAAAAAAGGAATTTAGTGAACACAGGTATATTTGAACATGCATTTTTGCATTAAAAATTTCTTAAGGACTTCTTTATCAAGAAGTCCTTTGACACATTGTTGGCAAACTGGATGCTCCTTGGAAATACATTAGGCGGAGTAAAGGTTGTCATTGCTTACTATCAGTTCATGCACTCTTTAACCAAAACACGTGTACAGTTCCTGAGAGCATTACTGGTAATTCCCACACTTTTTGACACAGCAGAATTATACATAACCTTGACTCTGGGCTTGGCTATGGGCCTCTGTGACACCTCAGCCTCTTCTCTCCTCCTTTCCTCCCTCTCAGTGCTTTCCATTGGTCTGGCCTGTCTTCCCTGTCTACCAAGCAAGTCGTCCGCCGGTGGCTGGAAGGGGTACTTCCATTTTATCATAACCCTGACCATGCCCCGAGGTCCACCGGCTGGATCCCTCAGGACATAGTCACCTGGCAGGACAAAGAGAAACAGTTCCAAACTGCTGAATCAAGGTTTATTTGGACCTTTAGATTGTCCAAATTATTAGTCATATTAATTATACATGTGATCTAACTGTGAAAACAATGTTGGTTTTCTCCTTTATCTAACTTGATGCCACCTCAAGTGAGGGATAGAGTTGAATAGTATGAATAACTTCAATTTAATTTACTGGTAGGTATATTCTATTTTTTTCTCTCTACCGCACCTCTGATCTCCCTGCCTGTAGCCAGGGCTCGCATAGGGATGGGGGTCTTGGCCAGATAAGCTGGTGGTATCTGGTCATCGCTGTCATCAAACACATACACCCAGAGACTGCTAGACCTGGAGAGAGGTGCAGTTGAATCTTTTGGTATTTTGCAAAAGCAGGGATTCTATGGCATTAAAATAACTGGTATCAGAACGGATAACAATGTTCTAATATTTCTTATGATATTCATGAATTTCGGCCAAGACTATGCAATTATGGGCAACTTAAAAATGTACACCATACCTCATGTAATGCAACACATCATTTGTTACTGCTAGTGGGTAGCTGGTGGTATCATTGAACACCGGGTCAGCGGTGCACTGGACTGTTTGAGAGATGTGAGGAGGCAGGTCGTAGAACCTGTAGGTCAGATAGGCGTCAGGAAGTAGTCCCGGCCAGTGAGCATTAAGGCCCACGCAACGCTCCAACGTAACCACCAACTCATTGGGGATCCCTCCACCGTAGTCATGTAACTCCTGTCATAATTAAACAAATAATGTCATAAACACTGGTCCTATTTAACAGAATGTCCTTGTAGATAGGATAGTTTTGCAAATATTATGAAATTACATGTTTTATTGTTATCTCTAGTGGTATAAAGCCATGCATATGATTTTTCTGTATGTAGCAGCAGCAGACTAGATGTGACAATAGACTGTCACAAATTGGGGGAAAACAAAAACCAAAAATACTTAAATTACAAGATACCAGTAGAGGTAAGTGAAAAAATATGTTTATCGTTTAGAATTCCTGTCTTACCTCATGACCACTGTCTTGCCAGCCGTAGGAGATCTGCACAGGCCTCCTCTGGGTCCCTGTTCTCCTTTCAGCTGGTTTCTCTACCACAGTGTCCACGGGCACCGCAGGAGGGAACAGACGCACCCAGAAATCCACAACCCCAACAATTTCAGCTTCGGGGCCTCAGAAAGAAACAGAGGGAGGAAATCAAAGTTTTTGACACGAGTTTTTGAAAACCAATTACCATACACAGGTAATAAGTAGGCTATTAAGGTATGGGATATCTTCATAGTATATAATTACTTACCTATGATACTGACACATCCACTGATGCGCTCCGCTCTCCTCTCCATGGCTCCCATGAGAGACATCTGTCCATTTCCATGTGTTACAAACCTGACCCCTCCTAACGCCTGGTGGAGCTCCACTCTGACCTTTGACCCCTGACCTTCCAGCCTGCCCAGATCGCGGGCCGTCAGAGCATAGCGGGACGTGAAGCCATAGTTGGGCTGACTACCTGACACAAGAGGAGTAGAGTGCACCTCAAAGTCCAGGAGGCCGTAGGTGCAGAAGGTCACAAAGTCCTCACCACTGTCCACTCCTGCACGGAGCCTGCCCATGATTCGAAGGCCTGCTGGGGTGAAGGTGGCAGCCTGGAGGTGCAAAAACAGCAGATGCCACACTCTGGGAGACTTTTGTGTTTTACTCAGGATAAACAAAATCTAGTTCAGGTACAAGGGCTGAGTTTTCACCTTAAGGTGGATCTCCAACATGGACTCCCCAGCTTTCAGCTGAGAAAAAGACATGTCGTCTTCAATGGGCTGTACCACCTCCTGATCTCTGGCTGGCCAGGTGTATTGTATTGGTATGGTCCGTTTGTAGTTCCTGGGGCTGTATGCCAACTCTTTCAACTGGGCTTTAGAGTAAAAAGAGAAAAATAAAAGTCTTTCTGAAGAGATTCTGAAGGGAGAACTTTTTTGCTAACTACCCATTTGTACTCTCTAAACATAGAGTAAACGATAACACATTACTTCCTGCATGCAAATCAAAGACTGAAAAAGACTGAATAATGGTACAAAAATAGACATTCAGAGTACTTAACTGTCAGCTTCATTTTTATGGTATAGTTTGATCATTGTTTTTGCTGTTACTGTTCATACCATGCAAAGTGTTGATCTGAAGGCTTCTTTTTGATAAAAGTTTGTCTTTCTCTGCCATCCTCCTCCTGTTCTCCTCCCTCTCTCTCTCCATCTTCTGGCTGACTGTGTTCAACTCTTCCTTGGGGTTAAAATGGGGAAGAGAAAAAAACAGAGAGAAAGTTGATGACGGCAGTCGCAATTTCAAGTCAGTCTTGAGTATTCAGTCTTGCATTTGACATACGAAGCATAATGAAATCTCAATCAGGAAAACTGTCTTCATGCTTATTCTATATATTCACAATCTCTCTCTCTCTGTGTTATGTTCAGCTTGTATGTGCACATACCTGCAGGTCTTTGCTGATTCGGTGCTCGAGCAGTAGAAGGTTTCTGGTTTTCTGTAACTCCAGCACAGTCTCAGCATGCGATGCCTGGATGTTTACCAGCTCACGGGGAAAATCCTCCACCTTCCCATCAGCTGAGAGGAAACGAAGACCCTCCCTGCTCTCCTGCTGCATCCGAAATGCCTGTAAACAGAGGGGGAGCATGACACAAGGTCTAAGAGCAATCGATTCACTCTTTTAAAGCGGTGGGATACAAGAGAGAACAAACCTTGATCTGCAAAAGAGTTTCACTGAGCTCTTCAACACTCATGTCATTTTCCTGGAAGAGAAGAAAAAAGGAGAGAATTAAAACTGTATTGGGATAAGTGCCATCATCCGGCCAACACACAGACAACAGATAAGAGACTCCTGTTTGAAACAATACAGGGGTATATTTTTTAGTTCTTCATCTCTGACCTTAGTGACAGAGTCCAGTCTTTCCTGCAGAACAGAGACCTGTTCTTTGTAATGGAGAACCTCCTGCTCTAGATTCTCTCGTTTGTCTCTCATTGTCACAGAAAACTCTAAAGGAAACAACACAGGACACAGGAATGGAATTGCTTTTTGTAGCGGAAGACACGTGTTTCAGGTCTTCTCTAAATTTATACTCAATAGGGAAATTTTATTGATTATCTCCAATTTGTTTCATCGCACTGCAGCAGATGAAGTGCCAACATGCTGAGACTCCTACCTCGTTCTTGGCCTCTCTGTTCCTCTAATATCTTCTTCTCTTGTCTCAGTTTTTCTATCTCCAGCTCCAGTCTGCCTCTCTCCTCCCTCTCTGCTTGCAGAGTTTCCTCCAGTCTCTGGATATCCAGCCTGCAGACGTTCTCTCCCACGTCCTCACTCTTCTGGTCAACTTCACTATGTTTTTCCACTTGGTGATCACGGTTGCTTTGGGCAGACAAAGTACTGGGAAAGAGAAGGGGCTGGTATAAACAAACCTGGTATCACGATGCAATGTGTTGTGATCTATATTGTAAATATTACCCTTTTTATATCAGTGTTATTGATTTAATAATATTATTTGATATGTAGACTCATAACCATCACAACCAAGTAATTTCTTAAGTCTCATGTTCTCTTGGATGGCAGCATCTTCATCTCAGTTTTCAGAAAACGAAAATCTTATCCTTGGTATCCTGATGAATGTGGTGCTTTACATCTTAGGGGTTATTTTTGCTAGATAACTTTAACTCTTACCTCTCTAGTAGAGTGTCATAGTTTTCTTTTATCAGATCCCTCTCTCCCTCCAGGTCTGATATCCTCTCCTGTAGCTGAAAAAAAAACAATTAAATCATTTAAAGATATGATATGATGTCTAGTTTTTCATTATGAAATATCTACATGCAGATACAGATGCAATACCTTGTCCAGGGTCTGGAGAGACAGGGAAGAAGTGGTAAGTTGTCCCTCCAGTGCCAACGCTCTCTGTCTCTCCTGCTTCAGCTGTTCAGTTAGCTGCTCCACTTTCTCCAGCAGAGCCCCCTGGCTTTCCCTCAGTGACCTCTGACTCTGGGGTGAAAACATTACACAATCAGAATAAATATGAGCATTAAATCGTCCTTACCCATGCAATAAAATCTTGATGGATCTTTTTTGTGCCAAGGTTTTCACCTCTTCTAGTTGATTTTCATATGCCTGGAAAGAAAAAAGAAAGAAAGAAAGAAAGAAAGAAAGAAAGAAAGAAAGCTATTTGTCTTTGGTGGATATTAAATTAATTACTGACATTGATGGAAAAAGCAACTAATAAATGGCTGACGGAAAGGCTATCTTACTTCTTGCAGGTCCTTGAACTTCTCCTGCGTAACTCTCAGGGCAGTGCTCTTGTCTGAAAGCTGCTTTTGTAGACGAATCTGATCCACGTTCTCTCTGATATTTATCCTGACAGGAAAATAAGATTTACAACAAAATATAATATATATTTACATTGTTATTGTACAAGAAGTTGTAGTAGTAGCTGCAGTAAGAGTCTTTGCTGATGGACAGAGCACTACACTGCCCTCCTTATGTAGAGGAATCAGTGCCACTGATTTTTACTTATTGTTTAAATTAAGTTTTAAAAATCTGCTTGAGAGAAATACAGTAGCAACAACAACATTAGTTCTACAAGTAGTAGTAATATTAGTGGCAGTAATATCTCTGCTGTAGCCACCTGTGTCTGTCGGCCTGTTGTTTCCTCATCTCCCTCACGGTTCCCTCTATCTCTTTCTCTTTCTCTCTCAGTGTGTCTCTGAGGGCCTGGGCAGTCAGCTCCAGCTCTGCAACCCTCACCTGCTCTGTCACACTGGACCTGCTGGATGGGAGATATGGTTAGATCAAGGAGGAGGCATGGGGGGCTTTGAGATGGAGGAACCACCACAGGTGGTGGATGCCTGTCCTCCTGAGAAATGTGAATAAAGTACAACCAGAAAAAATATTTTGTTTTGCAGTTCTGCTGCAGTCATCCAATACATTACCCACTAGACACTTACAATCTCTCCAGCTCTGCCCTGTTCTCGTCCATCATGGGGTCATAGCGGGGTGGGGCTGTCTGGGCTGCCCTCCTGACTGTGCCCTCCACTTCTATAATTTTACCTGTAAAGAAAAAGAAAAAAAAAAGGAAGGAAGGTCAGAGATGGAATAAGTAGCCAAAGTCACTTCAACCTCTATTTATGTTCTACATTTTTTTCCACAACAAACAAACCTTTGCTGAACCTATATGGTGTACGTCCACCCAGGTCCATAATGTGCTGCTTGGCCAGGCTGAGTTTGTTTTGTAGCATCGCTTTCTGGCTCTCTAGCATCGCCACAGAGGCCTCCAGCTCCTGTATGGTGTCCTCCATGTCCCTGTCCTTCACACCACTGGACCCAGGATGGGCCTGACGAAGACGTATAAGTCTGGTGGACATCCTGAGGCAAGGAGGAGGAGGGGTTAAAACAGCCTTATTAGAGCACTTGTCTTCATCATACATCTCCTTGAATCTCACCCTAATGCTGCAACAATGATGAGCAAACGTGAGAAATGAGGTGCCATGGTTGTGCCCTCGTTGGCCCGGATGTCTGGTGTTAGGGTATGTATGAATGTTTCCTTGTTAATGTGTGTAACCTGCGTAGCCTCTGCTCCTGTGTACGTGTGTGTTGCCTCAGCACACTGTTCTCCTCCTGCAGTCGCAGACACAGGTCCTCAAGGTGCTCTCTGGGAAACCGAAACAGGCGCTGAGGATCTGCTGGAGAGAGAGAAAGGGAGAGAGAGAGAGAGAGAGAACTGGCCATAAATATAGAGAAGCACTTAATTTCTTTTTGTTTCGTATGTTGATGCAGAACCAATTGCATATATATTAGTAGGAACGTTTCTTTTGTATGCTTTAAATTCAGGGTCTCGAAATCTGAGCTGAGAGCAAAGCACTTTTACCTTTTGCCTTCATGATGTGATGCTTCTTCCATGGCTTCACATCACGTAGAGTATCTGGGGAAAACAGGAGGAAGAACGAATTCACTTTTATTGTAGAATTAACAATGACCTGCATTATAAACCCTGAATTGCTACCTCCACTTTTACCATTAATGTTTATTCTTAATTTTAACTCAAAGTTAAATCTAATTCTAATTCTAACTTCTAAGGAATACACTCGACTAATGAGAGGATGATTTAAGTGTCTCCTGTAAACCATTGGCTCTGTTGCTCCAATGATCTTCATTTTGATATTCATTTTGTCATTATTGACTTGTCTCCCAAAATTCCTTTTAATTTCCTTCACCTATGATCTCCGGTGTTAGCTCACAGAACATTTGTTAGAAAATAGACACAAATTACAGACCAATGTACACAAACCTGGGACAGTTGGCATAAGCCCCCCCCTCATCAGTCCCACATCTCTGACTGGGAGGTCCCCAGCTGTCTCATCCACAACTGGCGACATCGCACTTCCCCACTCCGACTCAGCCAGTCAGAAAGCTCCGGTATTTGACCTGTCACAACAGCAAACTTGTAACATTGGTGTCAACTGTTGGTTCATTGGCCTCCATCCAGATGAAGCTACAAATGTTAATGTTGATGAAAATGGTTATTTTAGAGTTTCTTAGGACTGAGGAATGACAGAGAAACCAAAAAATTTTAATTCAATCTTGCTACCATCGCTTGATAAATTAATACGTTATGTTTGTGTAATAATGGAACCTTAAACTACCATTCCTTTCCTAGTTTTTTCATTATGATGAACGAGTTCCATATTTCAACACTTACTTCCCCTGGAGGCTAATGTAGACCCAAGCTCCTGGAAGAAATGCTTTCTGTTACACACACACACAGATGAACTTTTAAACCCAGCTACTAAAATGGCATAAAAAACAACTTCAATACTCCCCAGTCACTTTGTATAATCTGCTCAAGCCTGGAAAACCTTTCATCCCCAAGGGTTTTAGCTTTACTGTACATTTTTGAATGGCATCTTCTGATCGTTTTGACAATTAGCTGTTTCCAGGTCAACAATGATGTACTGTAAGTAAAAAAGTAGGAAGCCTACTGAAAACTATATTAACTAAATATTTGACTTACCCTTGTTTGCTTGCCATCTAAAGCAGTTTAGCTCTAGTAAAGAAATGTGTAATGCCTCTGCTTTAGCCTAGTGTCCATTGTAATCTGTAGGCTTTCTACATGGGTGTCTCCGCCCTGTGCTGGGATGATATCAGTTTTAATCCCTCTTCATCCCCTCCTCCCTTTTTCTCACAGCCCCTTCTACCTCAGTGTCTACAGATGTTTTATGGTTGAAATGATTTCAGCCATTAACAATGTTAAATAATTACTTGCAAAGAATGCATTTAGTTCAGTGACATACCTTTGAGTGTACGGCATGAGGGTATAATTCCTCCTCCCAGGATTCAATCTTGAAGTCTGTCTCAGGGCTCCATCTGCCTTGAAGCTAATCTCGTCTCTGTGCTAATCTTATTAAGAAACTGTCAGGTTCTACAATCTCCAAGCATATACAGATACAACAGTTTAAACTTCATGGGAAGGGGGTGGGGGGTGGATGGAAATAGAAAATGTATGATCCATTTGTGAAAGTAGCTATTGCTGTGAATGAAACATCAAATAGTGATGAAGAGCATAACTAATAGTATCTCTGTTCAAAAGATGTCAGGAGACAGTGTTGTGAAGCAAAAACCACACATTTGAGATGATTTAATTTATATTTTATTCTGTTTTAAAAAAAACAAAACAAAAAAAAATAAACCTAGGGATAAAAACAGACACTGATTATACATTTCATGTCATATTGTAATATCATCTATATCCCCGCCTCCATTGACTCCACTGACAGGGCGGATGATGAGGGGTGATTTGTTGTTGCCGCTGTCATTCATGTCTGGGTTAAAGAAGGGAAACATGGCCTCAGTGAATCGGAACTTTGTGAAGGAATAGATGTGTGACTGGGCTTCTGCATCATAAAAGGACACCGTCCCATCCTCGTAGTCCAAAAACACGCCAACGACCTGCGGCCTCTGAGAGAGACACAGCCTCTCTGCCTGTCCGGCACATGCCCAGTACTCGCCGCCCTTCCTTAGACAAACAGTCCAATAGCCGTCATCTGGGCACAGTGTCACCACACCTTTCCTAGTGACTGACTGTTGAGCTACACCCAAGTCCCACGCTGTCTTGTCTCCCACATCCACCTCCCAGTAGTGCCTCCCTGTGGTGAAACCCTGCATAGAAAGACCACTTCAGTTCACTCTTGCTGTTCATTTCTCAGAGTGTGAAACAGAAAGACGTTAACATTCCTACGGGGACAGACACATGCAAACCACGTCTTTATTTACCTGGGTGGCGAGGACACATGGTGCTGTGTCAAAACGCTCCGGTACATCGATCTGGTTCTGTTCCACATCAAAATCTCCATCCCAGACCTGCCTCCCATCCTCTGATAGAGCCAGCCAAGGGTTTGCTGTCCTAGGGTCCAGATGAACATCAACTGGTAGACAGAAAACAGGTCAAATGGAGCTTTACCTTCATAAGCTTCTTTCTCCTAAAATTAAATTATTCTTTTATATTTGCCTTTCCATCAGTTGATGTGTTTGGGAAAAATAATCTAACAAGTACTTGATGAAAAGTAAGTAAATGACTGTTTCTCAGTGTGTTACAAAAGCAGGTAATATCCAGTTTAATGCCACTTAGGCCACTATAAATATCCTGTGGACTCTCCATTTGACAACACAAATTTCACACAGATGATGTGGAGGTTTGTTGGATGGTTTTATGGCTGAGAAAATCAATCAATCGTTAAATAAAATAAGAGCTGAAACCATGAATCAATTAATCAATTCATCGATTAGTCAACTGTCAGAAAATGGATTGGCAACATTCCAGTAATCAAGTAACTGCCATCATAGTTTATCAGGCAAAAAATGCCAAAAAAAATACCACAGGTTCCATCTTCTAGATTTTACCTTTACCTATCTTTCATATCTTTCACGTTGTTGGTTGGACCAATAAACGAGCTGAAGATGTCACCTTACGATTTAGGAACCTGGGATGGGCATTAGTCACTACTTTTTGACATTTTATAGAGTAAACAAATATAGCAAATAAACAAATAAATAAATGAATAGATATATTTAGATTGAAGACAATTCTAAACCTTTCTAGACCTAACTGTAACTGATATGTCAGATTTCCAGTCCATGTTAGTTGGATTTTTTTTTTCATTGTCTACCCATTATTGCTGTATTTATTAACACCCCTTTCATTGAGAAACATGACATAAGCTATAACAAAAGAGAACAGAGACAGATGCTGAAAGATGTGAGGCTCTTTCTGACTTTCTTTTACTGTTTGAGTTAAACTGTACCTGCATACTGCAGCATCTTCTCATGCTCTGTAAGTTAATAAGAAAATATGAGCCATAATGAGACAAACAATTCATATTCAAGCTGTTATCACTGACATTCAATTAAAACAGCTGTTTTGTTAAGAGTGCAGTGTTGTAGTGCAGAGAAATGAGGAACCTCTCTAGAGGTTGACCTTGAATGGAAATCTTTTTCAAAGCCAACTGGAGCTGCTTCTCAATGTCGGCCATCGCTCTCCTTACAGTCCCCAAACATGTGTCTGAATGGAAGATTACGTCGGAGCAGGCTTTGGCGGATGGAGGAGAACTCCGAGCTGAAAACCTCTGACAATAAGCCAAATGAGAGAGAAATGGCTTTAAGGCAGAGATGTGACTGGACAATATGACATGGGATGGGATTAATGACAAAATAAAAAGAGAGGATAGAAAACAAGGACTTTCTCCTATCAAACTTTACTTTAGGTTGAGAACTCATATTCTTTATAATGGCCTCTGGCACCTTTGCTTCCACTATGCATCTCTCCCTGTACGACAATAACATTTTCATGATGAGTGTAAAGACACATGCCTGAACTCCTGTTGCAAGAATTCACAGCAAAATCATGACAAATGATTCTTCTCGCATTCAAGTAAATCCCAAAATTCTGTTCTGGCTAGTGATAATAATTACTCTGACATGCCATCATTCCATCCTGCTGTGAGTCGACTCCTGACCTGCAGATGATGGAGGTTGTCCTCAGGGTGAGAAAGCTGCTCCACCTCACTTCTCTTCCTCTCCAGCTCTGTGATTTCCAGCTCCAGCTCTGCGATGAGCCTCTCTGCCCTCTGTTCCGCTGCTGCTTGCTTCTTCCGGATCACGTCCAGCAGCTCAGCCTGACTTTTCTCCATAAACCGAAACAGAACAGAGAAGACCTCCATGCTACCCCTAATGTCCCTCTTTGAGTTTTCCTGGAGACATTGAATGAGGGGGAAAAAAACCCCAAACGAACATGTGTTTAAGTATTAGTTGCATGTGTTCAGCCTCTTTTATTACATTCTTATACAAACTTTTTTTAACTGCTGCTACAATAGCAGTTTCCCTACAGAAAACTTTCAATCAAATTGTTCTGTGATCTTATCACAACTCACTTTGCAGAGCTCCACAGAGTGTTTGATCTCCATCATTTTCTGCAGCCTGTCCTGGATCATCTGCTGAACGTCAGCCTCCATCCTTTTCATCTGAGCCTGAAATATCACAGCGGGAAATTAAAGCAAAACTGGAATCAAAGTCAAAAGGCTGCCAAAGTGTTAAATGAGATGATGGTAAAACTATGATGAGGGGTTTAGGAACTCGCCTTCTTCTCCTGACTCTCCCGCCCCACTGGGACGGTGTCGTGACAGTGGTGGTCTGCCTCGGTGCGCTGCACACATACACACCTCTGGTCACTCCTGCAGTGCAGCTCCAGGGGCCTTTTGTGCCTTTCATGCATCCTGTTCTCCAGCGTTGCAACAGGTTCAATCAGCTTGTGAATCTTCAAGTTGGCAACTCTCATGTGAGGCTCCAGGTGATTCTCACAGTACGAGGTCAGACACACGAGGCAGGTCTTGCTGGCCTTTGTTTGCTCCCCGACGCACACGTCACAATATATGTTTTTTCTCACCATCGACATGATGTCATTCTGCCTTCTTGCTTGGATCTGTTCTGACATTTCCTTGGCAAATTGGTTTTCACAAAGCTCCGGGCGGCCCTCAAAGGCTGTGTGACATTTGGGACAACTGATGGCAGGGCTGTTGTCCCAGTGTGACGTGATGCAGGTGAAGCAGAAGCTGTGACCACAGGGGATGGATACCGGCTCAACGAAAACATCCTGACAGATGCAACATTGAAACTGCACTTCTGACAGAAGAATGCTGGGGAAAGCCATGACCTAAGAAATTAAGAAAGAAGATCAGTATTATTAGTCTCAGAGGATATTTGTTTTGGTAATATTATCGATCATATTAAAAAATAAAAACATTAAAAAACTTATGGCCAGTAGTATTTAAGAGCTTTTAACCTTATTGTCATGAATGAAGGTGCCAAAAGTATTTTTATTACAGCTGGAAGCATCTGAACTTATCATTAACTTTAAACAAATCCCAGCTGCCAACTGGCCAAAGTCCAGCTGTGTTCATATGACTCAGCTTCTCATTTACTCTCAGAAACTCACTCCAGGCTCCACTTCAACCATAGATTGAAAACACCCAGTGAAATCCAAATACCAACATGCATGCTCCTTTCCATGCCAGTGTATCATCATCATCATCCTGCAAGTATTTTAATGTACCATCCTCAAATTATTTACTGCACACCCCACCCGAAGATTAAAACTAATGGCTTCAAATATTAGGCGAAAGACAAAGCAGCAACATCATTGAATTTTTTGTATTTGTTTAAAATGCTTAAACCCACCATTTGTTAGTTTGTCTTGATCTTACCTTGTCGCCCAGTGTGAAACTTGGCCTCTGAAGCAGCAAACAGTAGGAGTGCAAAGCCAAAGTCCTCCTCAACTTGCTGTTACCACTCCCTCTGGGACGTTTCCCCCTCCAGAGCTCCACAGTATAACCACCATGTTTTTCCAATATGGGAGGAGTAATGTCCATATCAGGTGTATATTTTATAGATCATCTTTATATGTTTATATGTTGTAAGGTATGTATCTATTCTTTGGTTTTGTATACACACAAAGAATATCAGCCTATTTTATGTTTATGTTTTTATGTGCTCTCATAAGACCGCAATTTATCCTGGCGTATACGGATCCACACAAAATATTTCTGTAAATGTACGAAATCTATTGTATGTGGCCATTTGTTAATAATTACTTTTACAGCAAAAACAAACAAACAAACAAAAACCTTAAAATATAGCAATGTTGGAGGCTGCATTCAGTGTCTCAGTCTGCCCAAGTGGCCACAGTCAGCCAGTAACTCCACACAGTGCTGTTGTCCTCCTTGATTGTCAGGATGTGCCAGATACTACTTTCTAAATGCTGTATCTCCTTTGCCATAGACCTCTATGGTAAAGGTAAAGGTAAAGGCTGTCACTTTCCAGCATTTTACCAAATCATCATGGAGACCTATCCAAGCCTGGCCTGTTCAAAAAAAATGGTGATTATATAGAACAGCTGCAATGTATGGTGAAAAATACTTTCAAATGCTGAATTAACCTAAAATGTCAATGATTTTACTGAGTGGACTTCGATCAGTTGATTATTTTGAAACTGTGTGTCCTCTTTCAACCCTCATTTCACATTTGAGTCATTTCCAGCTGCCTGTGTTTTAGGCATGGGGGTTCAGTAACAGCAGTGTGAGGTTTTATAAAGGTTCTTTCTCATTAATTACATTTATGTATGCTAACTCTGATCTGCAAATAATAAGCAGCAATTTGTAATAAGAAAAAATGTTTTCTTTAAATAGTTACTAGGAAGCCTTGTGACTAATTTATACATATCTAAGTTTCTTATTTAATCATAATCAAATATTTAAACACGGTGGAAAAAAATTCCCTCCCTAGTGTTTCTGCCGTGCCACTGGGTTTGGTTGTATTGTGATTACTGTGCCGGAACAATAAATGCTCCACTGAACCTGTACAGCCCTGCTGGATAAAATGTCCAATGCCTGAACTGTTCCTCCACCACAGTTTAAGCTGGTTCAAGTTTCAGTCTGTCTCACGAAATCAATTCACTGTTCATTGATGAGGACAGAGAGAAGAACCAGCTAAACTACCTGGAAAAACTGAGCAGAAATACAAACTGTTACAGCATATTTACTCAAGTAAGAAAATTAAGAAAATTGCTTTATCCTCATAACCTTTTTGAATAAAAGGCATTTTTTTTACATTTTGAATCACACCACACTATTTTATAAGCCGAATCACAGTGTAGCTTTGGTTACTTTGGACATTATAATTCTTTTTTTTTTATTGTGGAAAAAAACAAATTTACATATAGGGTTTATTGTATTCTGTTGTTACATAGTTAAATTATTTTATTTAAAAAATTGTTACACAGCCAGTCTCACCTTAATTTCATAAAAGTAATACTTACAATATCATCCTCTTTAAAAATGTGATGCTGGCCTTACAGTTACTCAGTTTATAATAATTTCCTGCTTCCCTCAACCTAAGTTTTCTCATACTGTTGAAACTGGTGTAATTAAATTCGATTCCAGCAAGTGGTGCTCATGGTCAGATTAATACACTGGCCATTTAATGCTATTGAGAGTGATACCATTGGAAAAAAAATATAATACAAATATCCTATGATAAATGTATTGTCTAAAAAACACACATAATACTAATCACTACAATTGAAAGTGTACAAGCGTGTGTAATAAAAGTATTTCAAAGGGTATTAAAATGCTAAAGACAGAAAGTAGGACAGCGTATTGACCTAATTGCATAACAAACATTCATTTAGGTTTATAATTAGTCTTATAATCCAAACGGTTCTTCAAAACGTCTCCTGGAAAGCATGGAGATATAACAGTGTGTGTGTTATTCAGGTGAAGATCAGTTACCAGCCACCATCATGCTGCACATCTCAGAACTTAAATAGGAGCGATTAGGCTGTAATGAAACACACACACACACACACACACACACACACACACACACACACACACACACACACACACACACACACCCAGCGCTCGTCTTGCCAGCATGATGCCAGCGCGCCTGTGCAGTTCGACACTGTAAGCGAAGGCAGATGCTGCCTTCAAGGGCTATCGAAAAAAATCCGAATTGTGAGAAAAACAAAACAAAACAATTACTATTATTATTCCTTATCTTTCTGTGTTGCTTTCTAATAACAAAAACCTAGCTATATTTTTTATTACAGAAAACGTTTTGAATTAGATACATTTTCACTAACTATAACTATTACTCCAGTGCAATTTCTAATGTTAGCTATGTTATTGCAAGGAAGGTTGCCCATCCATTTTAACGTCTAACTTAGACATTAGTGGCAGTACTCAAAATGCTTATATTACCATTTAATATAATTATTACTAGTACTAGGTTTTGGAAAAGGGGGCACTTAGTTTAAGATATAAGTCTACTATAAACTAATGTTACCCTCCTAGTGATAAATGGCTGAGAAAACTAGAAATCAATGTTAAGATAGCTGATTAAAAAACGTCAAACTAGCTAGCCCTCAGCCAAGGAGCTAGTTAGGACCATACACAGCTAAAAAGAAACTGACTCCTGGGCTTAACGTTACATTACATATCAAGATGCAAGAACACAACTCTGAAAGCATGATAAAGTTGGTCTGTGTTGGCGTCTGTCGGAGGTGATTGTGTACCTTAACCTTAACAAGCTGTGAAAGCCATGACTGCCCAAGTTCCTCTGTTCCCTGCTGGCTAAAAAACTGGGACATAGCATCAGGTACGCCATTTACACGCCTCCCCACTCGTCCAGTCAGGTGGCTCTGTTCCGTCATGTGACCCAGGCCTTGAGGCAACAGGTGCAACACCAGAGCAGAGGAAGAAACTCACGTCAATCAAAGGCATTTTTATTAACGTTCTGAGATATACCTGTGTTTTTCCCGGTACTTTTTCCCTGGATTTTTTTTCCCAGTGAATTTTTTTTTCCCATAGCAGAAAGAAAACAATAAGGGATAACAGGGTCATGCTTCCCTTTTTAAAAAATCTTTTTTAGTCCAACCCAAATTAACTAATCCTTATTACAGTAGTTTCTTTTGGGTTTATACAGGATTTCTGCCGTGGAAATGCAGCTTGCTCATCTCAATTGAGAAAATACGTCATCTATTTGTGCCCATTAAAGTGACCTTATTCTGTTATATATTAAAGCTCATTCTGGGTCTGCTTTTAAAATTTTAGAGTCATGTTTTGTCTTTATTCAAGCATGTTTGGTGTTTTTGTTTTAGAATATTGTTTAGCATATTTGTAATTATTCCACTCTGAATTTTTTTTAGATAGCCTATACAAAGAACTATACAAATAAACTTATAATCAACTTTATATTTCTTTATAACTCTTAACCTAATATTTAACGATGAACCTAAAATTCTTAATTTAGTCTGTCATCACAGTATAAAGTAAGATATTTTTGTTGAAAAAACGTTTTTCCCCTCTTCATGATCCTTAATCGCGATATATTAATCACGTGACCGTGCCTCCAATCATAACTCGAAGGGTAGGAGTTTTCTGCCGAGCACCTGAACGCAGCACAAGAGAGCTCCTGTAGTAGAGGGAAGGAGAGGGAGAGGAGGAGGTGGAGGCAGATCCAGGACAAGCATGAAGAATATCGCCGGTATCTAAGCTGACTGACGGGGAGAGCATCTCATCTTCCCTCGGTGATCAGGGGACCGACTGGAAGCGGAGGGAGGCAGCGGGGCTGAGAGCAGGATGGAGGAGAAGAGGCAGTTTCTTTGTGGGGTGGTGGAAGGTAAGATCGGCCGACTTCATAACTGACCTCCTGTCAGATCATGTGATATTTTTTTTTTCTCTATCCTCGGGGAGATGATTTTAATAGACCACCGACTGACCTATATTTGCAACCTGATGTTTGCTCACCTACTGTAAAGTGGGGTGGGAGTGGGGAGTGGTAATAATGTGCATGGACACATGGATGGATGGATGTAAATGTCTTTATGAGATGATGTGGTGGTGATCAGTCAGGCTTGAAGTGGAGATCAAAGAGCAGGCTGTGAAAAACATTTCAGCAATGTCTGGTACAAAGGCTGGAGCCTAAGGGAAGCAAATACTCAGGATAATGGCTGGTGGTAGTGAAGATGAGGATGATGATAATGATTGTACTAGTGATGGTTATGATGTTGATAACAAAGATATTGGTAGGAAAAAAAGATGCTGTGATGACGTTGATAATGGGGAATATGAGGATTATGATGGTAATGGTAATGATAATGATGTTGATAGTATCCTGGAGACTTTGTTGATGTGTTTGTTGGGATGACATGACAGTAATTATGATGATGGAGATAATGTGAAAG
Organism: Istiophorus platypterus; assembly: GCA_016859345.1. NCBI lineage: Eukaryota > Metazoa > Chordata > Actinopteri > Istiophoriformes > Istiophoridae > Istiophorus > Istiophorus platypterus. The sequence continues at coordinate 12,510,421 of CM029132.1, read as the reverse complement.
AGGATGCAAGCAAGAAGGCTGTGATGGAGACGAAGATGATGAAACAATGAAGAAGACGATTTGAGGATCCCAATAAAAAATTTTTCTAGTGAAGTGTATTAATGTCGGAGATGGTGATGTTGAAAGCGATGGTGGTAATTGAGATGATAATGCAGATATTGATGAGAAAGAAGAGAAGCTAACAACAACACGAGCAGTAGGGATAATAATAATATTAATGATTTTTCACCAGACAACATTAACAACAATCCATTTGCATTTCATACATTTCTGCTCATACTAGTAAGAACAGGTGAAGACAGATTTGTTTTTGTGGCTTTCATCAGTGTTTAGAGGCCACGTGTCTGTCACTTATACAAAAAATTATTCAGTACTAACATTTGTTAGTACCACAATATATTGTGTTGAGTATGTGATGCTAGAATGATGTGGAAATATGTCTGTCACCTATGTGAATAAGCTGTATTTTTGCAAATATATATATTTTTTTATCTGTTATGTATATCTCAATTAATTTTATGAAATGTGACATGGCAAGTTAATGAGGCCATCTTTATATGTTTTGTTCTGTTTGCCCAACAGTCCAAAATCCAAACATATCCTAATTAAAATATTATAAAACAGTGAAAAGGAGCAAATTCTCACATTTGAGAAGATGAAGCCAACAGTTTGGCATTGTTATTTGTTAAATGACTTAAATGATGATTGATTATTAAAATTGTTGCCAATTAACTTTTTGGTCAGATGACTAACTGGCCTGTTTCTCCACTGTTCCAACCCTCCAGCCCTATGAATCTCAGCTATTCTGCTTTCACTGGCCTTCGGGATCTGTTTATTGTGGAATCTCATATCGGATTGTATGAGTATGACATGTAACGCAGTTCTAGCTCAGACACTCTCTTGCTTTCTCTCTCTCTCTCCCACACACACACACACACACACACACACACACACACACAAACCTTACTGCAAAAACCTGGTGGACCCCTTCAAACCTGTGTATTTCTCAGTCCCATGTGATTGCATCCAACAGTAATTGGTTCTGGCACAGTGGGGAGCACTCCACATGCACACATGTATGCACACAGGTAGACATGCCATACACCAAAACACATACTCCCCACAGGCGTGCAGAGGAAACGGTCTGGACTCTGATAGGATCTGATTTACTTGTCACTATGACCCACTTACTGTACAAACATATGCACACAAACACACACACACACACACACACACACACACACACACACAGACACACACACACACACACACACACACACACACACACACACACACACACACACACACAGATTGCAGACTTATTCAAACATCCAAAGGAGGGAGAACGACACTGGAGATGCTCTCGTTTCTAAAAGAGTGTAGCCGGAGATGATTTATGCCTCTGCCAGCACAAAGCTCTGGAGGAGCTTTCATTGCTTTATGTGCCCATATGTACAGTGCTGTAGCTTTGACGTCAGCTGACGATGCCCAGTAGACGATAACTGTTCAGCTTGTGAAGAAAAGCTACAGAGCCGCAGATGAACTGAAAAACAGGGAACCATACAAGACATATACTAGTATTGGCCATCAGTGTTATCAGTGTTAAAATTTTACAATGTAATATAGATTCACAAAGTACAGTTTTACAACCACACAGTGCATTATGTTCATTCCCATGGTGCATTTTCATTGAATATGCATCTGTCTCAACACAAACAGTGTGGGGAATTAACATTTGCCCCAAAAAATAATAATCTATATTTAACGTTTGTGGTTAGGGGTCTACACATGCTTCTTTACACGTGTACTGGTCAATAGTAAAGTAATGTCAAATGTGGAAAAGGATTTTCACAAAATATTACAGCATATTATAGTAAACAGATAAATTATAGAGGGAGATCTCCTGCATGACTTTGTGGAAGTAATCAGTACTCTAAGAGGTGTTAGTCAGAATTTTGTTGTCCTGTATTTATAAAGGAGCTATAGCTTCAACCACTGCATTAGTAATGTGGCATGTATGCACTCATTTACTTTTTATTTTTCCACTCCAGGATTCTATGGGAGACCTTGGTCTATGGATCAGAGGAAAGTTCTCTTCCAATGGTAAGTCTGTCAACACCTTTAAAAAAGTTTATAAACTGTAATTAACCTGGTGTTTGTCCACAACCCTGCATGTACTATTCCGAATGTACGGTGTGTGATCACAGGTGTGCATATGTCTTCTTAACTCTGTCAAAAGGGATGGTTGGTATACACATGAATAGTGCAGGATTAGGAGCCGCTGACCTGACACCTCTGGGCTAAACCTAGTTGCCCACGTTCATTTCAGTGCCAGGCGGAGCAGAGAGAAATCACTGGCGCAGAATGACACCATAGCAAAGGGCAGGCTCATCCTCAGGCTCAGCTATGGATGACAGGAGGGGGCAAGGAGGGGCAGATAATGCATTTTGCTATGGTGGAGGGGACAGAGAAAGAGGATCAAATATAAGATCGTTTGGCTCTATAGATATTATTTTTAGCCATGCTAGAGTCGCTGCTGTTGGGATGTCACTGTCTCTCTGTTTGTCAGTCCACCACTTTGGTGCTGACTGAATTATCTAAAGAAAATTAGGTACTCGTGGTGCCCTGAGGTTGAATTCTTATGACTGTAGGTGATCAACCATGAAGTTGGCATTTGTGTTTTTAATTGAAATGTCTAAACAGCTATTAGACGGATTGCAATGTGCAATTAGCTCAACACACAGCTGTACAGTCTGACATAGCAACTTGCACGGCTGTAGAGTCGTCTAATGTTTGAATTCCAGCTCTGTTAATACATGGTTTGTTGCAGAATTTCAGTGTCCAGACTTTGCATTTATTAGCAAAAAAACACAGCTATACAATGTTTCCCCTAGTGTGTTTTTCTCAAGGGTTGAAAAGCCTCCTGTTTACAAAATTCTGTCAAACTATTCAGTGACAAGAACAACTCTGACATACTCCACTGCCTTATAATAAAAAACAAATAAATGTGAGTAAAAGTTTTTTTATGCTGCATTCTCTTAATCTAATGAATACTAGATCATTATGTGTCCTCTTAACCTTTACTGAGTTAAGCTTTGCTTGGTCCCGAGCTCTTTATTTAGCAACAACATTGTTTTTCCCCATTCAGAGACCTTCTCAGCAGGAAGCTGCTCAGTCCCTTTTGGCCACAGAGTATGCAACAATGCTAATTTAATGCTGGACTCTCTTTTGCACATGAGCATCATGAACAATGTTGACAAAAGCCGACAGAAAATTGACAGAAAATCAACATTTGAGATAATCAAATGTTCTTTAAAGTATGACTGCTGCAAGAGACGATAATACCAATATAAAGGAAACAGGGTCATGAACCAAGTCTTTTTACTTAACAAAACAAAGGCAGCTCCTTACTGAGTTTGCAACAGCGGATTTAATTAAGAGTTTCATCAGCTTAAAGAGAGACACGTTCTTTTAGCATGTTTCAGCTCAGAGGGATTTCCATCACATTGAACTACGGTGGAATACTGAATGATCATTTCAATCAAAGCGCCGTTTAAAGCATCTGGAAATCAAAACATGAACACACTGATAATGGAACAACAGTGCGTCAAATATGAAACTGATAAACTAACGAAGTATGTAGCATTCCCATTTTCATGTGTGTTTATATTAAGTCGTGTGTTTACCTTCTTGTTCGTTAGGGAACCAATTAATTCTTGATGGCACAGTGATCTATGAGATATGAGTGGAACAACAGAAATCCCTGATGGGAGCCGTGACACAGTTTTGTTCCTCAGCAGCCAATAGTAAGAGCCATCTGCATCCCTAGATATAAGATGTTCTCTCTGCTCTCTGCTTTCCACTGTTCTTAGATATACAGACCAAACCATTACACTGCATTATCTGTGTTCCTATTATTATGATATTATAATGTTTTTAATAAGAATCCATAACCATGATCAAGTCACTATAATATGTCCTTAATGTGATATATGCTTTATGATGCATGTTTTCAGTACAGATACAGCTAGACTTTGTTGAACAGGCCATCACTGCTAATAGGATGAATTTGACTTCCAAAACTTTGTCAGTGTAGGAGCGGCTGAGTGTGTGGGCTCCAGGTTTATTTATAGACTGGGTTTTTTTAGACTCAAGCGTGGAGTACAGGCAAAATTCATATTCATACTGAGTGTTGCATAAGTTAGGCAGAGTGGGGCTGTGGATTTGCGTACAGTGTGTGTGTGTGTGTGTGTGTATGTATTTGAGCGGGTAGGCTGGAGTTTTGTGGAGGCGACTTATGAACCATCTGTCCAGGAAATGAAGCAGAGAGAGAGAGAGAGAGAGAGTGAGAGAGAGAGAGAACATGGTCCGCCCACAAATGACAAGGAAGACAAGATCTGGTCCATGTCCAGCGAGAGAGAGAGAACAAGATTCATGTTTTTTTTATTCTTTTTTTTTTTTTTGCTGCAAAGTACTATGTGCTATTTATAATTCAGGAGGTCATTTCCTGTAACTGATGCGGCCATGGAGCCCCACGATCGATACAGTGGATCTACATTAGGTACATAAGAATCTGGACCGTGACACTAAGACCATCAATTGGGACTTTGTATAAAAAATACCTCTAATTCCCAACAGTTAATTTAAAATTGAAAAGTTTTTTTCTGGAACCCCCTTGAATTAAAGCTGAAAGATCTAGACTTCTATCACATCTTGATTTGTTTGTTTCAGATCCATTGTGGTTGTGTTTCGAGGCAAAATTGTGAAAGCTTGTCACTGTCCAGATACTTATGTACCTAACTGTATTTTCTCACTGCAACATGCTTTGTTTTAACAAATCAACTTGGGCATCAAGTTGCTGCATACATAAAGTACAGGGATTATTTGAAAGTGAATGTTTTGATCTGTGAAATTAAAAACCCTCTCATACTCCCTTGCTCCTCGTTCAAAGATTGAACAATGAAATGACCTAAAAAGTGCAACTTGTTTTTTCCTAATGTCCCTGTCTGTGTCCACCAGGATGCAGCGCTGGGGGTTGAACACTTATCTGTATGGTCCGAAAGACGACCTAAAACACAGACTGTTGTGGAGAGAAGTCTACTCTCCAGAAGAGGAGAGTAAGGACATCCCATTCATCCATCTACCCATCTATCAAGCTATGTATTTGACCATTTATCCACCCACATTTGCAAACAGTTTTTGCTGCTCATTTTCAGTACCATCATAAAAACATCAATAGTCCTTATGTTGCCCATTATATTCTTTTTATTGTACCCTGGAAGACCCTGCATGGCGCTAGTCAGAAGGCTTTAGAGCAAATCTGGATTCCCTTAGATGGGCATTCAGTTGAGATGATAGAAAACAATTATACCTCTCTCAAACACAATCAATTGTTAAATACATTTTTTGTTCTTACATATACACTGTATTGAATGACTACCAAAAAGTTCTGTGTTTCTTAATCTACTAACCTCCCTTCTATGCCTCACACTCCCTCACATATCCTCTCTTTCCTATTAGTTAAGATGATCATTTTTTAATCCTCTTTTATTTCGGCCAGAGTGGCTCATTTTGTTTGAACTTTAAATATCAAATTCAAGATTTTGGCTCTCCTCTACTCCTCCTCCTCCTCCTCCTCCCAGGTCAGTTGCGTACTCTCATAGCGGAGGCCCAGTCAAGAGGCCTGAGGTTTGTTTACGCCCTCTCTCCTGGTCAGGACATCGTCTTCTCTTCTCCCTGTGACCTGACACTGCTCAAACGCAAGCTGAGACAGGTATATAACTTGAAATACGATAATTAAAACTGCTTAAATGTCATTTTTTCATGGTTTGAATGTACTATGTCATACATAACTTCATCCCCTTCTCTTTAGGTATCAGACCTGGGTTGCCAGGCATTTGCCATTCTGTTTGATGACATCGATCACTCCATGTGTCAGGCGGACAGTGAGGCCTTCTCTTCATTCGCCCACGCTCAGGTCAACGTAACAAATGAGATCTATCGGTTCTTGGGGGAACCACCCGTCTTCCTCTTTTGCCCAACAGGTAGGAGTGTGGGTGGAAAACTTTTGGTCTACAGGATTTCATAAAACTGTTCATGAGGCTTAATGGATAAACATAACTCTTTCTCTCTACCTGTAGAATACTGTGGTTCTCTGTGTTCTCCCAGTGTATCTAAGTCTCCATACCTGCAGACTGTTGGCGAGGACCTATTGCCCAACATAACAGTAATATGGACAGGTGAGACACTGTCTTCAATACCACAGTTTACTGTATAATGTGATCTTTAAGTTTCCATACAGTTTATTGTTTTCTTTTTGTAGGCTTATTAGTTGACCTACAGTTTCTTGGCTAATAACAGAGCTCAGCATGTGCCCATGCAAATAACGCCACACAACCTCCTCCACAGACCAAAAAATGATTTAGGTGCACATCCCGCCTACATGCATATGGAAGTACAGTAGGAACACACACGCACACACACATACACACACACTATTGCTCACTTGCTTTTACTTGTTTTCTTGGATTTTACTGTTTGTCTCTATCTTTCAACATCAGAATATATTCTTTGGTTGCATCCACTTTGTTGCATTTGGATTTTTAAAATTTTCATTGTATTATCACATTTGGCATCACAAAATTTTTTTCTTTGATATTATTTATATAATTAATCAAAATAATGGGAAAGGCAAAGCAAAATTACCACATGTTCATTGGTGACAAGTACAGTGTTTGTTTTGACCAATGAAAGGTGTCAAAATTAAGGTGGAAGAAAATTGTCATGTTGCAAAATAAGCTGCAAATTTAGTGCCCTAGCAGCTTTCTTGGACTGAACATCAGTGTGGTTTACTTTGTTGCATACAACATGGTTCCTTAGGATCTGCAGCTTTTGTGTATTGGATTTGGGCTTCTTTCCAACTTTCTGAGAATTTTTCACTAATGGAAATAGAATTAGGAGAACAGAAGTACTTACAGGAAGCCTATTTGAACAAAGATAGGTCACTATTCGCTCTCCAAGGAAAATATTGAATGTAGCTAATAAAGATATATGCAAGATGCAAGATTACTTTGTCAGGAATATGTGAGCAAACCAGTGAGACCTGATTGTCTATTTAGAGAAAACATTTTTCATTCTCGGTCCACAGGCAGTAAAGTCATCTCTAGAAAACTATCTGTAGACTGCCTGGCTGAGGTGGAGTCTGTCCTCCAGCGCCCCCCACTCATCTGGGACAATCTGCACGCTAATGACTATGACTCCAGACGTCTCTTCCTGGGGCCTTTCAAGGGTCGAGAGCCTCAGCTGAGGAGCCACCTGAGGGGCCTGTTGCTCAACCCTAACTGCGAGTTTGAGGCCAACTACATCCCACTGCATACGCTGGGGACCTGGTACAGAGCAGGAAAGGAAGAGAGGAAAGGTGAGGGGGATTGGCTTAGGCAGGGGAAGATAGAAGGAGGAGGTAGCATTGATGAGACAAGAGATGTCCCAAGTTAATAAATGAATATTGGCTCTGCCAGACCAAAGCCATTTGCAGCTAGTCTCATTGCTTCCAGAAAAATATTTAATAAGCCAGTGTTGCTTGGCAACATCCACAGTTTTAACCACCAGACAGAAATTTTGTGTAATATTAATTAGTATAAGTGAACTGTCCGCTGTCCTGGACAGAGCCATTCAAGTTTCACAGAAAATAAATACTCTTCTAATACTGAGTTGTACCAGCTACATTAATCATCGTCTACTCTCACAGCAAAGTGGATATATTTACAGAAATTGATTGAAGAGCAGTCCTGTTGTTTTACATTTGAAGTAGGGTAATATATAATGGTAGAGCTGCCGTAGCCCCTGCGTCACCTTTATTTGACAGTGGCTCATATTCATTGTATTTAATTTACCCTGACAGCAAAATACACGAGATTACAGCCAGGGAAAGAACGATGAAACCAGGGTGTTGGATGGAGAAATGTAAGAGGGCAACCACTGCTGCATGTGAGGTTTTTTTTCTGAAAAGTAAGTGGGGGAGGAGATGGTGATGGAGGAGTGATCGTGTGGTGTGATGGAGGAAGGTCCCTCTGTGGAGGAGAAACAAGGCAGAGGGCTGGAGGAGAAACAACCTTTAAGGGAGGGGATGAGAAAAGAGATGAAGGGCAGGCTGAGGCCTGTGATGTGGATGGAAATGAAAGAGGAATTTTAATGATTGCATGAGCGGGAGGGGGATGGGTTTTAGGTAGAAAGTATTGGATGCAGTGCTTTTGTTTGGAAGGGATCTAACTTTCTGATTTCTACTTGGGTCTGAATTTGACAAAAATAATACAATAAACAAGAGCATTGTCTACTTTCTGGAGTTGGAAGAAACACAGATAAGTTGCATTTTGAAAAAGGTGTGTATCTTCTAGTCATGCATAAATATTGCTGGTAAAGGCAAAGTATGTGTGGTTTGTGTGGGTATATCTGTCCACCTGAGTGATTATGTCAAAGAATTTGAGTGTGGTTTTTCTTTATAGTTTAATGCATGAATAAAAGTCATTTAGTGTCCTTATATATAGTAACACTATATTGTATATGCTCTAGATGAGGAGTGTGAGTACTGTCCTGATAGAGCTCTGTCATCTGCACTACATGATTGGATGGAGGAACTCAACCAACCGCTGCAAGCAGGTAAAAATATTTGACTCTGTGTTGTTATTAAATCTAGATACTAGACTGAACTCAAACATATCAGGTGCTCAGTCATGTTCATGATCTTTGAACGGATCTCTGAAATCATTGTATAGGTTAAAGGCAGCAATGCATTGTTGACAGGCCGAATGAAAATTTCTATTGACCACAGTATTATAATCGTGCATAAAAACATAATCTGTTTTGGTTTTTTTATTTTTTAATCATAATAGGTCGGCAGAGTACACGAGCAGACCAGCGTTCCTCTGCTCAAACATCTCGCTGCAAAACTCCTGACAGATCTGACTGCTCCTCCACATTCAGAGGGACCTCCTCTGTGGCCAAACTCCCTGTCTTCCCCCTGAACTCCAGCTCACCCCCGTCATCACCCACTAAGGCCAAGGGGGAGAGGGAGGGACGAGATGCTGAGAAGAAGAGGTCAAAGCCGCCTAGTCAACCCAATCACCAACCTCCAGGATCTAGACCTGGAGCGCCTTCAGGTGGGAGCCGGGGACAGAAGGCCCAGGGTCGGGGGGTCTGCGGTGGGAAGGGCCTGCTAAGTGAGTCTCAGGTGCGGATGTTGGTCGGTCTTCATTATCTTCCCCATGAACATGGCCCATCTGCCCAGAAACTGCTACAGGATCTGACCTGGCTTAAAACAAACTGCCACCTGGTCAGTGCTAACAGCAAGAAGGCACCGCCTCAGAAGGTTGGTGTTTGTTCTGTGTGGATTTTTTGTTGGTGAGATCTGAATCTGTGTATTTGACAATCTCTGTTACACTGTTTTTTTTCCTACTAATTGTAACCTAAACTTCAGTATTAGTCATATAAGTGGTGTATATAAGGGCATATTATTGACAATAGCAGTGTCCTCATGACGTTCTTACATGTATGTATGTCTGCAGCTTGATGAGTGGCGTGGTCGGGCCTCCAGGTTCCTGTCTCTATGTGAAGACATTGCACAGCTCCACTGCAGTGTGGTGGGCGGAGCCAACAGGGCTGTGCTCTATGACCTTTACCCTTATGTGTGGGACCTGAGGAACACAGCTCTGGTGGCAAAGGCCTTCATATGCTGGCTGGGTAAGGACACAGAGAGATGGACATAGCAAAAATACAAAGTAGTATAATGTGTTCTACTGTACTCTACTACTGTATACTGTGTTGCTACAATTTTCACACTATGTCAGTGCTGTGCAATACTGTGCAATGCTATGCTTTCATCTTCTACCTGTACTAGAATGTGTCTGCTAATGCGAGGTATAGTATAATAAGTACATTATAGTATAGTATAGTATAGTATAGTATAGTATAGGATAGTATAGTATAGTATAGTATAGGATAGTATAGTTTAGTATAGGATAGTATACACATTATAGTATAGTATATTATAGTATAGTATAGAACTGTGTAGTATAGTGTGGCATAGTATATTCTTTCCTACACTATACCATACTATATACTATAGTCTAAATACTACACATATGATACTCTTTTCACATTTGATAACTAAAAAGCGTCTGTAGATTAGTGTGGTGTTGCTGCCTCATTTTAATTCTCCTGTTTCCTCTCACGCCATCCCACCCACCCACTCGCTGACCTCGCTCAGATGGAAGAGTGTTGAGTGACAGCTCCACCCTGGGCTCCTGGAGGAACTGCTTCCACTGTGAGTAGGCGTGACCTTTGAACTCTTTGTCCTCCTATCTATGCCTGAAATCACTAACTACAAGTAGCGTCTGCTGCATAATTCATTCTTACCTCAAGAAAATTTGGCCTGACAAATTTTCACCCAGCAAGTACATTTCCACTACCACTTTTTGAGGAGCTGTAATGCTGTACAAAACTGAATCTTTATGCTGACATGAATATTAAAAATGGGTTTAACTGTGCGACCATTTACCATCTCTGCTAATTACCTTCCTGGCATTTCATTGGCCCTAACCCCGTGATGTCACTATCCTGACATTTTGTTTTTTTCTGCGATAGGGTGTGGGAAGACCACAGGGGCAGACCTACTGGGAGTGGAGTCAGAGCCATGGGTGTTCAAAGGGGGTGTGTCTGGTGAGGTGCAGGTAAGGTGTGTGTTAGTATAGCATGTTATTTTCCATGGATTTGGTAAATTACTACTTTTTTATCGTGTATTTGCGAATGCTTGTATTCCTAATTTGTTCTTATTACTTGACATGGTTGTTGCTCAATGCTGAACTGCATTAACTTGTGCGTGTTGGTTCGTGTGTTTGTGTGGTGTGCAGATGCTTCTCCCAATAGGCAGCAGCAGTGAACTCTTCAGTCATCCTCCTCCTCTCTTTCCTACCTCTCGTCTCTATAACATCAGGCCCTACCACAGCAAGGACAAGGTATGCAGGAGAAGTCGCACATTATTGTTTCATAAACAATGCCAGGATAATTCATGGAATATCATGGAAGTCAAAGATGAGCTTTCAACATAGGGAAGGTCAGGGAATATCTGTGCAAGTTGCAGGACATGCAATCACTGCATCAACTGAAAATTTTCAGCTTAGCTGCTTAGCATAGTACACTATCTACCTGGAAGCAAACCAGGAAGGAAGCACATTTTTAGGTCGTGCAGATGCTCTGACTTAGTGATGTAAAGTCATGCTAAATTCATGGAATTTTCAATCAGTGCCACAGTTGAAATCTTTATATGGAGAAACTTTTGCATAATTAAAGAGATTATTTTTTTTTAGGACCCTGATTGTTCAGTCACTTTTAGATTTTTAGTTCAACATGTTTTCCCACATAGCCGTCTCGCAAACCAGTAATAGTTTAATGATCTTTACATTGTGTGTGTGTGTAGGTGGAGTTGTATCGGATGGTGCGCCAACTTCACCTGAGGACTCAGGGTGGCCAAGAGTCCAGTGTTACTCACCCAGATGTCGTAGGAGACAGGTACGTGTATGAGAGAGAAATAGAGAGAAGAGTCTTCTTCTGTATTCCAAAATATTTCCACAACGGACATTTATCACATTAGACAACTATTATCAAGTATTACATTTCATGTCTTTTCATTTCTATAGATGTCTCGGACCATGCCTGGCGTTGTGCCCCGAGTACAGCTTCATCCTGGAGGATGAGCTGGGTGTGTGTGGCTGTGTGTTGGGCGTGTTGGATGTTCGCACCTTCGCCAAGCGGTGCCAGGCCAGCTGGATGCCTGCCATGAGGGACAAATACCCACCCAAAGGAGGCAGCACACTCCCCAACACACAGGTGAAGACAAAAGGAGTTAGAAGAAGCCAAGAAGTCATTTATAATCCACTTTTTAACGATAACTATTCTGTCATTCTCAACAGTACAGGAGTCTAGCTATTTTATAGACAAACCCTCATGTAACCCAACACACATTTAAAAATATGCACACAAATGTACGGACATATCAGTAGCTGCAGTCACACCATCTGGATCCATCTGTGATGGATTTATAACCCACTGGGAGGTAGCTGGCACACACAGGTAAACAAAGCAAAGGACACATACAAGAACAACAACAAAAACAAAAATGTAGACACAACCTACTGTATTCTTTTTCCACCTCTCCATGTTACTACAGGGCTCTCATTTCTGGTTCCGCAGTGCACAAATTTACCAACTAGATTTGGTAATTGTGTTGCCAGGTGCTTTTAGCCCAACAGTGGTGCAGCTGTAAACAGAGAGAAAAATAGATCAGTAGTTGCCAGGCATGACCAATCAAGTTATTTATATCCTCTCTGCAATAACAACCTTTTGGCAGTACACACTTGTGAATATAGGGCATCCGACACTTCAGTATCTTTGTTGAAAATGGAAGGATAAACAGTAACACACTTGGTTACACTTTTGCTGTAACACTCATGACAAACAGTTCAGTGGTCTCAGCCAAAAAGCCAGACAGAACCGGTGGTGAGCAACAGGAACAGTCACTCCCTGACATCAGTGGAGGATTTATCTCCCCACTCCGTGCGTCATGGTTCACACTGACAGTCCCACTTTGGATGACTATCATTTACACTGCAGCCACATGTGTGCATGTTTACAATTGCAGGATTTACTGTTTACTTGAAAAAGTGGGGTAGTGATCATAACTGCAGATTTTACTGTAATCATTTAGCACTGTAAGTGTTTTTGTTGTTGATGCATGTAGCTGCCTTAATGTGTATTTTATTACCAAAAAATAGTCAAAGAAAAGCTCAAGCTCAAATTGCCTAACTGCTTCTCAGGACAGATAATACCTGAGGCCATTCACAGAAGTCTGTGACTATAAAAGCGCATATTGATTTATGCTCAAAAACAATTTGGTGTTATGTTGCTGGGTAGCTTGAAAGCACCATTGTCTAATGAGTTTGGAAGATGCAGCCAGTCCAATGTGGTTCATTAGTAGCATCTAGTGGCAGGTGTAGGAAACTACAACAACGTAGGACTATCAGTTCAGATACCGGTGTCCTAATGACTTGAGGTGGATGGAACAAAGTTATCAACACATTGTGAGAACGTCCTTGTGTCCCTGCTTTCCTCTATGTAGGACTTGATCCAGCTGATGGAGGAGGACCAGGGCGAGTACCCAGACTCTCTCCTCTATCATTTCCCCTCCCAGCTGCGACTGGATGCCCTGCCCGAGCTAGTGGACATCAGCGTCAGCCGCACCCTGCTCACCGCCCTCCTCACTGCGCTCAAGGCAAACGGTAAAGTGAGAGTGATGAGTCATCGGATCTAAGTATGTGTGGTTGTTCCTTTGCATACTCCATTAACACAAGCAGGAGACAAGTGCCAAGCAGTTTTTTTGACTTTTTCTTTTCTGTGTGTGTGTGTGTGTGTGTGTGTGTGTGTGTGTGTGTGTGTGTGTGTGTGTGTGTGTTTGTGTGTGTGTGTGTTTGTGTATGCGTGTGTGGTTGCTTGTGCAGGTTCTCAGGGTGTGTTCTGTGAAGTGCAGCCGACAGACCGTCAGAGGCTGGAGTTCTTGACAAAACTGGGCTTCCTGGAGATCCTCAGAGGAGAAGCCAGGAGCAGAGAGGGAGTTGTGATGGGGAGGCTGCTCTGAACATAAAACACATATACGCATGTGCACACACACACACACACACACACACACACACACACACACACACACACACACACACACAGACACACTCACACACACACACATACACACATACAGACCACAAGAAACACAGAAATATAAGACACTTGCTCCCATACAGTAGATCCACAATGGCAGTGACCCTCAACAGAGGAAGTTAGAAAATGCATTTTCTCCGTCAAAAGAGAAAACATTTCTTAAGGGACGGACCTCGATTCCTTTGAGTCTGTGTGGCAGTAATGGGGATGAGCCGAGAGATTTCTGAGGGATTTTGAAAAAATAAAATAAGCTTTGAATTTAAACCTGCAGCAGAGCTGTGCTAATCTTTCTCAGATTCCACCCCTGGCTGAGGATTACAAGATTTAGTCAAGTTTCAAAGAAGTCAGTAACAGAGTATGTGGGATTTGGGAGCAGAGTGCGAGATCACGGCAGCAACAAAGTTCTCCTCTGTGGGACGTGTCACTCTATCATTCAGTCATGTGAATCTGTTTTTTAAGTGGCTAAAATCAATATTTTTAGTAACAATGGATCAAATGACTACTTCTGTGTGAAAGGAGTTGATCATAGTGACATGGAGAGGCCCAGGGGAAACAGCATTCGACTGCAGTTCTCCTCGGCCCGTGGAGCGTGAACATCTTTCAGCTCATTGTTTTTGTTTTCCGGGCCCAACACTTTTTTTTTTCATTCACTGTCAGAGCTCTCACCATTGTTGTTTTCAGTCGCAGCAAGCGTCTGAATCTTGGAGAGCTGGATGTGGCTTCAGGGAAGCTGAAGTGTCCTTAAGCAAGGCACTAAAATCCTTACAAGCCTCAGAGCTACTGCTCTTAGCCAGACATGACCTCTGACCTACGTGGAGAGTGGAAAGTCTTAAACCTACGAAAACATTTAAAACAACGACATGGTTTTAAGAGGGGCCATGTGTCATAAGTCACATGGAGCAGTTACCAGGAAGTCAGTGGAGACATTTTGTCTCTTGTACAGATTAAATGAAAGAGGTATAACTTGCTACATTGTGAGCTTTTAGAGGTGCAGGTAGGTCAATCCTGTTTCCTTTGGTCAGAGGTTATTTGTTTCCTGCCATTTCCAGTCTTTGTGCTAAACTGAGTTTCATATTTAGAGTACAGACATTAGAAAGATGGTATTTCTCAAAACGTCAAACTATTCCTTTAAGCTGACATGAGATAATTCTCTTCTGAACATGGCCACAGTGAAGGTGCTATGGTAAATCTTGTTCTCTGCTCCCTTTGCTTTGTGTAAACTATCTATATTTTTTTGTTAAAACGTAGGATGTTGTTTTCTAGATCCTGTCTTGTTGGTTAAATGGTCTGCTAACACCAGACCAGACCCAGGCACGGCGTCACTGTTTACACTTGCATAGGCTAGATGAATGTTTACATGCATGAAGAACAAAACATTGTGTCGCTTTTCATGTAGTAGGTTTACACGTTCTGACATTGACACAAACATACACATATGATTTCATTGGAATGCTCTAACACTGCGACATTTATTGGGCCTTTCTCAGCCTTTATTCAGTAGCTGTAAGGTCATAGGAGAAAAGATAACAATAATAGGTAAGTGCATGCACGCTAAAATTATTCAGAAAAAACGAAAAACAACAAAAATCATCAAGTTTTCAGATTTCTGTGCACGAAAACAATAATTCAGACATATAAGATATATGAAACAGACAGACAAAGATAGACAGACAGACAGACAGACAGACAGACAGACAGTCACACACACACACACACACACACAAACTTATCTGAAGTTTACATTGGTTCAGTTGGATGTATTAGATACCTCTCCCTCATTTCACATTATTTATACCATTGTCCCTGACTTCAAACATCACCGGTGTGTATGTATGATGTGTGTGTACACTTTGTATGAGGAATGTGGGTGTGTGTGTGGCAAATATACCAACTAAGACAGCTACAGTATGTCATTCTGCCTTTATTCTGAATCTTGAAGAACACTAGCATACAAGCAGTCACACATACACACATATACAAACACACACACACACACACACACACACACACACACACACAGTCATGCTAAGAGAAGCACAACAGCACTAACAATCAGATCTTCAACTGAAAGTATGTAGAACTATGAATGTTCATTTTTTTGTATTGCAGCTTAAAAAGACACAACTACTGTTTGTGCAAATATTTATACTTCTACTTTTGATTTTTTTTCTTTTCTTAATATTAGGCTTGATCAATCACAGACTGAAAGGCACTTTTGTATGTTTCTTCTTGTTATCAACCTCATCACCATTATCTGTGAGATATTTCATGATAAAAGAGTCTAGTCCCAGAAATGAAAATTATGTAAACAAAAAAAAAATCTCTGAGAATAAAGCACTGAGATAGGAATGCATGACAAAAAAAAATGTTTTAGAAAAGATGTCATTGTTTGCCACATAAGGTTGTCATTACACCTAAATGTGTGTGAATGCAGGCGTGTGTTATTGGGAATGGGTATGTTGATGGGGAATATACGTAAAGTACACACAGGCAACATGAAGCACTGTGAACAAAAGACTAAATCAGATTAAGAAACCATAGCTAAAACATCTTCTCTTTTTCAATTTTTTTTTTTTTTCAAGTTTTTATTATCATTATTATTAATACTAATCATAATGATGATGATGATGATAAAAGTTGCTTTAGAACTCCAGGCCCAAGTAGCCGACCCCTCCGTCCATTTCAGAAACACATTACCTCGTCTGTGTGTACTCATTGTCTCACTGCCTGCATTAAAAGGTTCATGTGCAGTTTGTTTTTACAGTGAATTCCAGTAGAGTGCTATCTAGTATGTCTATGCAGGGTAATGAAGGGGTTAAAAATAACTTCTGTAGAATTAATTCTGTGTTTTTATTAATAACAGTAAAACTGTCGTTTTAACAATGAATGATTTTATTGAACTGACTAGTTGATTTCATGCGAATTAAAAAATGTTTTCTTTCCCAATAAATTGTTGTTTTTTTTTTTTAACAGGAACTACTGTACACAATTAAAAGCTGTGAATCTGATGCAGAGCACAGAAACACATACAGCATTAAAACAAGTGGCAAAAACATAAACAAAACATGTTTGTAAATTTGACACATTTAATAGAAATGGCTGGGTCTGAATACAGAGGCTTATGTAACAACTTTGAGATGCTTCACAAACAGTTTAAACATTTTATTGCTGAACACATGTTGACTCCTTCGGGACAAAATGTAGAGCGAGGGCTTCTTCAAGGTGTTGAAGCAACTTCTTTTCTTTTCAGTCACTTGTAAGGCTATAGTGAAGTGGTACACAACACACATCTCTCTCTCTCTCTCTCTCTCTCTTTGTGTGTGTGTGTGTCCTAGCCTCTCTCTCTCTCTCTTTGTGTGTGTGTGTGTCCTAGCCTTTACACATCAGTGCTTTCTCGTTCTGCCCTGGTTCCAGCTACCCATTGGCTGTGAGAGCGAAGGTTGTGTTCAGGGGCCATAACTTGAGCTATGGGGATGCGATATGCTGCTAAACTGCCAGTCAGCAGCAACATCAGTGTGGCTGTCAGAGTAGCTGCCCAACTACATGCTGGGAGACCCACCTAAGCAGAGAGAATAAAAAGGAATGAGAATGAGTGAAGTGAATCTAAGTATAATTTCTACATATGTGTGTGTGTATGTGCTCTGTACTGTGTATATAAAAAAGTTCTAGCATTAACTTACTATCAACAAAATAAAATCAACCACTGTGTAAAATGGGAAAAAAAAGAAAAAATGTCAAAGGCTCCCCGGTGTTGCAGCTTCTTACACACATGGCTTGAAGTGTGTGTACTTACAGTTCCCAGCAGATTCCTCAGAGCGATGTCAGCATATGCAGAGAGGAAGGCTGCAGGCAGAAGACAGGAGGTTTAGGCTAAATATATCCCCCACACACTCACCTCGTATTTGTATTGCTGTTGGATATACAGAAGCTGAGTGTAGTTCTTCTGCATAGTGGATAACCTCCACCTGCACTTTTGGATGTGATGTGTGTATGGGTGCACAATATTGTTAATTGGTTGGTAGTCGAGTGAGAGCAGAAGTAGAGAGGGAGACAGGAAAGCCTCGTTTGAATAGATCAGCTCAATCGGGCTTTGAATGGAAAAAATGACAGAATTATCAACCTCATATCTGCAACTACAACCATTCAGCACAAAGAAACAGTTAAAAGATTTGAAGATGGGTTTAGATAAGTAGAGCAATAAAAAGAACATAGAGTTAAAGGAGTGGGCTATATGAGCTAATCGGTTTTATTTAGCTACTGGCTGTTTTTGGTAGCACAGCTGAGTTTAACCAGACAATAAGAAAATGTGCCCACATGCCTCACTGTTTACAAAAAAAGAGCCCTACCCCTCCTTCAGAAGGCATGACTCAGATTCAGCATGTGGTTGATTCATCTCTGTGACTGAAATGGCCTTGGAAAAATTAGACAAACCCACAGAATGACGTATTATGAATTTTGGTAAAATGTGGACAAAAATAACTTTCCCAAAGTACATGGGATTGTAAAATTTAATACAATAAAGTTTAAAAGGACCTGTTGAAATTGTAATGAAAGCTTCAAGGCCAAAGGCTGAAGGGTGAAGGACTAAGGGCTGAGCGCTCCACCCAACCCTTTCCTATTATTATCTATTTGATATGCACTGATTTGCATTTGATATTTGTTTGTTTGTACAGTTAAATTAAAGTCGACATTAGCAGGAAGAGAGAGAATGAAAATGTTGAGGGACAAATAGAAAAATGTGATTATTTCAGAACCATGGACAGAGCATATTGAAGTAGCCTGATTGTCTCCGTATCCCTCCAGTGGCCGACGTGAGTAACACTGCAATATAACAACACAGTTAACTCATCTAAAGCAGATACTATTAAAAAAAAAAACAAACCCTGAAAATAATTATCATATTATTCTTTTTTTCTGTGTTGTAACTAAGGTTAAGAATACTACACAGTTATATTAGCTCACCAACACTGTCATTATGCACTTACAACAACAAAAAGCAACTATATCTGTGGTGAGTTTGTTTGTGTGTGTGTATGTGTGTGTGTGTGTGTGTGTTTCTCACCGCTAGCAATGGCAAAGAGGTGGGTCCTCCAGCTAAAGGTGAAGAAGAGTCCTCCAATAGCCATACAGGCCAAAGCTCCATTAAACCCTGACAGACCTGAGTACAGGGAATCATGATGCACCGCCACAGATAAACCTACCAAATACACACACACACACACACACACACACACACACACACACACACACAGAGTTCATAATTATTGCCTGCTGAATCTGCAGTACTAGAATTATCCACATGGTGGTGGTAGACAAATACTGTTGTATGGTTGCCTTCAGCACTGCATTTAATTTGTGTGTAACCTAATAAGGTAATTTCATCATTGTCCTTTTCTATCCCCACATTTTTATATACGTGATTTTTTCCAGTTTGGAATAAGTCATTGTGTTCAGCTAGTAGTCATGTAATGATGCAAAGTAGGGCCATCAATGAGATCATCAGTGTTATGAGTGGAGGGGACGTAAGAGAGAGAAAAGCCAGGATGGAGATGAATCAGAAAGGACCAAGAATATCTTTTAACTTTGATGTTTAACTTATTTAAATGTCATTTGCATAATAATAATAATATACTATACCTAAATTGCAAGAAATCTTAACATGTCTGCATAATAGTGTAATCTAAATATAAATATAATTTTTCTGAACATTTTTCAGTCCTGATTCCATCATCCACCGTCTCTACTGCAGAGTATTGGTGCGGTAGGTGGACGAACATGAAGTCAAAGTCTCAACTCAGACGCCACGCGATGACGCTGGAGCTATAAGTAGGCTGCACAGGGGGCAGGTTGACCCCGATAAACCAGTGAGGCCCTGCCTTTTCTCTGCTCAGCAGTACCCGCAGTGGGTCCTTCAGCCCACATGTGATGGAGAATCAGAAACACTTCAGTATAATTCTGCCCAGTACCTCACCTCGAGAGCTGCCAGCACCAAGCTGATAACCACTGATTTGATAATAAAAAGGGTGACATGAGTTTATTTACCAAATTTCCATCTCATTCAAACTGTTGTTGAGATAAATCTTAGTCTGGACCAAGGGGCAATATTGTAATCCCTAGAGTCCTGCTGCTGCTATGGCTAAAATATATTACTATAGCCTCCCTCCTGACACAGCATCAACGAAAACGGCACATTGCAAACTTCCCATCCATAGATTCAGGTACATTGCAGAGTTGCATTGCATTCAATAGTACATGGACAACCCTACATCTGGTTGTGTGCGTAAACAGAGGCCATTGGTCCTATTGCCATGCTCAGGTTCATAATCGGCTGCCACTGTTAGGCTGTGGAAATGAACAAGCTTTAAACCTGCTCGCCAACAGTTTCACTGATGTATACAGCACTTATGTTTGTGGGAGCATGAACCTTGCAGCATAAATTGTTTATTTTTACCTTCCTGAGCAAGAGTAAAATCATAAAAAACTACTGAATACCGCCTGACTGCAGTGAAGAATGACCCTCTAATCCTCCATTTGCTCTAACTATGTATTATTCACATACACATGCAGCATGCAGACTGATTGTGCTCCTGGGGGAGTGGGAAGAACTTCTCCTTTCCTCTTTAGTCTGTCTGCATTGTCATATGAACACATTTCCACTTTGATGACTATAATAGTTTTTCTTTAAATTTTGTCATCATTTTGCAGAAAAAGTCCTGTCACACTGGCCATTGCTGCAGCTGCTCCACACTGCATCTTCCCTGTATTAATACAGCAGGATTTTCCACAGAGTTCATCTGCAGTAACTGTAAATTTTGGAGGCTCTTCGGTAGATGAATTGTCCTCAGGCTGTGCCCTGATCTATTTCCTTATTACCCAGCATTGTGGGCATCAGTTTATCAGTCTGCTCCTGAAGCAGACTGACCACACCCTAGTACTCCCTCCCCACTCTGTGTGTCTGCTGGGCTACTCTGCCATCCTCACCCTCCTTTCCACTGTTTATTTTCCTCTTTCACAGCTACCCCCCTGCTGTCAGTCTGTATAACACTCCCCCTGCACTCATTTTATCGTTTCTTCATTCCGCACTTCATTATCTTGCTCTCCATATTCTTGTTGTCCATTCTCACCATTTTCCTTTGTTTCTCCCTCAGAGTAGTTCCCTTGTTACCTTCCTTGCTTCCTCGCTCCCCTCATCACACCCCTCTGGTCTCCTCGTTTTTTCCTCAACGTGGGGAGTCATTAAAGACTAATGGCGATGTGGGAGGAAGGCCCCAGAGGATACTAAAATTTTTACTGTTTTTCTATTATGTGTGTGTGTGTGTGTCTGTGTATGTATGTGAATCACTCCCAGTATGATGCTGTCTATGCTAATAGAATGAGTCAGAGAGCTCTTATCATATCAAGCCCAATATGTCCTCTCCTCTCCTTTTCTCTCCTCCTGTGGCTGCCTGCATCACACCGCAGTGACTGGCTGCAGACTAAATGGAGGACAGTGTAATAGGTTGGAATGAACCACTGAACTGAACTGTCCATAATATCTCGCTCTCCTCTGGTGTTAGTAGGTAAAGGCTAACTTTGCGTTTGGGCCTTCGCTTTTCGTTTAGCTGGCGTATTAATCATTGTGTCCTTTGATGCCTTCGAGGGGAAAACTGTTACTGGATGCAGCCAAATGGATGTGGGCTCATTTGTTAACACTGTCCAGTTATCTGCAGAATGAGCGGTAGAGGGAACTGTTTGTTGCTATCCATGCAGCATTTAAGTGTTGTAAGGCTTTGTGTGTGTGCATGTGAGATAAGTCACTATTTACAGCAACATTTCTGTAGTAAATAGCCTCATTTCATATGTTATATTATTCTATTTCTATAACAATCTTCCTCTGTGAATGTTTCTACTCTATTTGTATTTTCTACTACTAGAAATACCATTAGACAATTGAATTCTTTGCTCTTTTTAGAAATAAAATCCTTGCTAATGCATTGAGTGCTAATTTAAGTTTGATAACATGCTCAGAGACAATATTACCATTACCAACTACCAATTTACCAATTTATTACCAATTTGCTTATTACAGCTAAAACAAAGAACAGCTTAGGCTGATGGGAATGTGATTAGTTTTGCAGTTATTTGGTCATACAACAAAGTACTGAACAAATGAAACTTTTGACATAATGATAGCACTAGAAGAAAACTCAGGATTAATTTGATCAATTTTTAGACTAAGGGTCTGTACCAGATTTCATGTTAATTTATCCAATAGTTATTGAGACATTTTACTTAAAAACTCAGAGATCAGCCTGATTTTAGCAGAAATGTTATGGGATCACAAACATCAGATAGTCCCATCCTTTATGGAGCATGAAGAGTTGTGAGTAAAGATTTAGTTTGGACCAAAGTGGTGGATAGACTGTCCAAAAGATTGAATGGTATAGTCGTCCCTAGAGCCTGCCGATAGCATGGATAACTTTCTATATAGACACTTCAAAATGTTCAGTCTTGTACAATGAATTCTCATTCATGCCCAAGACTGTATATAGACAGCAGCTCTTCCCAGGGCCAGTTATGTAACACCCAGAGGTCTGATTCAAGTCTATCAGTGTACAGTTTTGAAAATAACTCTGCCAATAGCGAAAAGAAAA
Source organism: Istiophorus platypterus (assembly GCA_016859345.1). Taxonomy (NCBI): domain Eukaryota; kingdom Metazoa; phylum Chordata; class Actinopteri; order Istiophoriformes; family Istiophoridae; genus Istiophorus; species Istiophorus platypterus. Next base: position 12,488,027 of record CM029132.1, on the reverse strand, counting down.
TCACATCCCTACGCATTACGACATTGCTGTGTTATACAAGTCATAAAAAAATATTGTCTTTCAGCTTGCAGCAGCCGACTGAGAGCCCTCCGCTTCTTCCTCATTTCTCCTGTCTGATGATGCACGCAGTCTTTCAAACCAGAGATGACAGATGTTAGATTTTTACTCCTTTTATGTTGGGTTTCACATCATAAACACAAAGTTGCTTAAAGGACTCAGAGTTAGGCGTTGAACCCCAGTTGACCTTCTATAACTGCCACACTTCCTCCTACCTACTGATTCTGTTCACTTTGAAGAATTTTTACAAATATTCTCCTACAACTAGAATGCAGCAGAAGGTGGAGGCTCTGGCCTACATACAGCCTGCAATCCTCTCCTCCGGAAACCCCTTATGGGAATAGTCGACACCACAGTGCTTTGAGTGACTGCTCTAAATATGGCCTTTCGCTTCATGTCTCTTTCCTCTCTCAGCCTGACCGATGCTTCTGTATTTTGCCATCATCAAAGTAGGCATCAAGGAGATGAAGCTGATTACTCATAGAGAGCTACCTGCCTGTTATCAAGGATCCACATGTCTTTAAACATTTACTGTCTGACAACGTTTGGTCTCTCACCTCAAGTTTATTCTTGAAAAAAAAAGATGAAACTAATTAACAACAACAGCACAAAAGACGGGGAGTAGTAGGATGGTGACACAGGCAATGATATGTAAGTCAAATGCTATTCTGATTTTGCATGAAAACAGTGATAGTATTGATGGAGGGTTTTTGAAGACCATTTTGAAGACTATGGAAGCATAATTACTATCATATAGAGATTAATAATGGTAATAATGATGAAAATAATAAACCATTGAAACTAATAAAGTGAAGATAAGCATAGAGCTCAGAACTAAGAGGATGATGATGATCACAGTAAATTCGCCCACTGGTATTATGAAAATGACAACTAGGATGATGACTATTGTCATGACAAAGTGTCAATTAATGCTTACACTTACACTGTGAGTTGGGTGAAAGCTCCAGCTGACATTTTAATGTTTCCAGCTAATAAAAAGGTCTTAATATGTAATGTATTAAACAGTATTTAGAAGACATGGAAATAAAGAAACAGAGCAGAGATAGTTAATATTGTACAGCATCATGAATAAAAATAATACAAATATTATTCCATCTAACTTTAGAAGGGGATTATAAAAGACACTACCCTCCAAACTCTGAGATACTGAGTATCTCTGTTAATAAAGCCCCTTACAAACCATTGCAACATGTGAAGAAATCCAAAGCTAGACAGGCCTGCTGTGCCTGGTTATGGTTGCTAAGCTTTGATTGGACAACCCCTGACTAGGGGTGATTGGGGACAGGTTTTAGAGAACAGTTATGGGCTCTTGTCAGTTATAAGGATGATGATGATGGTGGCATCACATAACCAAACACACACACACACACACACACACACACACACACACACACTCACACACACACACACACACACACACAAACGTCCACTCCCAACGTCCCTTTCCTGAAAACAAACGGGTATCTTTATACCCAGCACTTAAGAGGCAATGAAGGAGAGGCACTGGAGAGTATGATGCAAGTGAAGAGAATGATGAGAGGAGTTTTGATGGATGAGAAGATGAAAGGATTAAAGAAGATAAGGAGAGAACTAGAAAGAAGAAAGGGGCTTCTCATAGGGGGAGGAGAGAGAGAAGACGAAAGAGAGAGCCAGAAGCAAGACTGTTGTCTGAAAATGGTGTCAATTCAATACACATAGGCGCATGCATTTCCAGATCAATGGCTCACCCTGGGAGTTCTCGTTTCTTCTATGTTGCATTTATTAGCATCGTTCTTTGGTGCTGCTATTCCTCTTTTACTCAATTTATGCCCCCTGTTTTTTTTCCTCCTCAGCTCTTCATCCCCTCTCTCTCCTCTCCATCTCCTTCTGACTCTTTTTTCTTTATCTCCTGAAACTGTATCTTCTTTTTCCCTCTGGTTCTCTGTCAGACAGGATTAAGCTTTGAATCTGACCTTGTAGCACTTATTCACACTGTTAAGTTTCTCACTGGGTGCCAGGGCCTCATTTATTTCTGTGCATGGGTGTGCGTTAGTGCATTTAAATGAAACCAGGGCTACCAAACTCAATGGTAAAAGATGTATAATACAGTACGTCAAATGTCCCTATTTGGCTTAAAGTATTATTGAAATGAGATGAAACACAGAGGTAAAAGAAGGGGATAAGCACAAGAAAATTCCCTATATGTTTTTCAGGACTGTAAATTACAGCAAATGTCATTCAAAATGGAGTAAAATGTTTATTTCTTGAGGATAATTTTGACTTGGAATTAATCTGCATTTGGTGGCCTATTAAATATATATATTGCAAGACCCTGTACATGACTGACTTGAAATAAACAAGAGTGCAAATGTTTATCATTTCCATTTTTTCTCATAATGAAGCAACATGCGGAGCAACAGTGGGGTTTACTGATGTGTTTTTAATAGATTGTGGACAACGATGGAGTTCTATTGCACAGAAGAACAAGCTTTTTTAGACATTGTAGGTTCAGTTCATTATTGGTTTGGGTCTTTTGATGGGATTCTTAGGAGACAGTGAGAAGAACATAAAATGCCACCAGCCTTACTCCTTTTGGCTCTGTTGCCTACGCAATCTCATTACAGCCATGTCTCTTTGATCACTTTCTTGTCACACTGTTGTTTTGTAAGCACAGGTTTGTGCAAGTGTGTGTATGTACGAGCTCACTCCCACCCATCTGTTATTTTACAGTATGACTCATAGCTGTAAGCACACACACATACACACACACACACACAACAAAGTATTTTAGGACACTGTATTATACTTAAAGCAGGAGACAGAAGCAGGGGGCTGAGTTTTTGAAATTCCCAGCATTTCTCATTCCTTCCTTCTCTCTTGTCACTCTAAGTCCAAGGATAGTAACAGTGAGGCAGATAGAAAAGGTACATAAAGCTACAGGCTTGTGTGTTTCACTATAAGCCAGTGGTTATCAGCATCCTTGTTAATTGCTGTATTTCTTTGGAGCTGAGCAGCCGCCCACAGGCTGCTGCTACTGCCTGTCTTACAGTTTCATATTTATATGCGCAGCTGACATTTTGTCTTATTGCCAGAGGGATTCATAAACCTTGCCCGAATTTAACCTCGGTGAAACGCACTGTAATTTACCAGCTGCCAAGCTACCAGCTAATCCTAAAATCTATTTGAGGTCCTGACTGATGGTTTGCTAAATTAAAGTAGTATATAGATTCAGGAACAAAATAAAGCTTGGTAAAGTATTATATGCTTGTGTGCTTTAATTTTTGTCATCTGCAGCCAATTAAGTTTTCTAGTGCTAAGTAGTACAATATAACAAATGACTAGTGGAATTAATAAAGTAAATGTAAACAATGTTTAGTGATGTAATTTAACTGTCATCTTGTATTTTGGCCTTCAAAATAACCCCTTTCTTCCAGTCACAATTAATGGTGCAATCTACAAAACTGGTAGCTACTTATTTAAGGTTCCCCAGCAACTTACTATTGCACCTCTAAGTTGCAATGATATGTGGAGTTTGAAGATTCCTCACATGCGTGAGGAGGAAGAGACATGTTGCCAATAACTATTGTGTGAAGTTGAGTGTGAATAATTGTCCTAAATGTTTGTACCTTGCCTCTCACCCGAACTCAGTTGAGATGGACTAAAGCCGCAAGGTATATGTTTGTAGATAATAGGTGGACATCCAAGTTGGGGGACACTAAAAGACAGAATGGGGGGGGGGGTAACTTAAAAAATAACTTTGAGTCAGGGTCAAGCTCTAAAAATCCTGGATCCGACCTCTCCATAGTGCAACAACTACCATCAGTGCCAACATTGTTAGACCCTTCCTGTACGGTTGAAGCAAAATCTCCATGCGCAGAATTTTGTTGCAGGCCTCACAAAGCCTCCCCAGAGCCCCAGAAGACATTGTATTACAGTCACTGTTTCCACAGGATGAGAAGTGCTCCCTGTATGCAATGATACCTAAGATGGAGTGTTGTACAGTGCGATGCTGCCGCTGACAATTTATTGTGCCCATAGACTCTAGTGAAATCTCAATGTAATACTTCAGCCCCGATTAGTTCAACCTAAAAAAAAAAAAAGGCCAACCAGGTGTTAGTCTGCATTACATTGCCATGTATGAAAAACTACAAACTAATTCAATCATTTTCTCCACTTCACAAAATCTCCCACTGATCCTACGCAGACGCATGAAAACACGGCCTCAGACTCACCAGCCAACGTGCCAACTGCTGATCCCAGCAGTGCATGGATGGCCAGCAGAGGGGAGTAGAGCAGAACAGCTCCCAGGATGAGGAGGGAGGGCCCCAGGGCCCCACAGGCAAAGATCTGACCCACACCGAGAGGGATGCCACGTATAACCTGCATGGGCAAGAAAGAGGAGTAAGATGATAGAGGATGATTTGGAAAGGAGCTGACACCGTGAAGGATACGGTGCATACGATACAAACGATACCATACCATACAATATGATTCAACCAATACGATATGAACATTTAATTGTCCGCTTAGGGAATTATTTGGGCCGGTATCACTTCATCTAACAAATGCCATTCTGTGTTTTGCATACAGATTAAGGAGATGTGACAAGACAGCCACACACTAATAGTCATATGTGCATACATTCAAGTGCTATTAGTATAAACCTTAAAACAACATAAAACTTTAAGACAACGGATTACACAGCCTGTCCCCCCAAGTCCCTTTGACAACTATGTGGCTCATTACATGTCGTTACTGTCGCCACTCTCTGCCAGAGGGTAAAAGCTTGTACTCAGCGTAGAGGACATGGGATTGATCAGCCAGTATTCTCTCCTAGCATGGACCCTTCATATAAAGATTGACAGGACTGATATTCTATATTCCCTGTGACCTTCATGGCAGTCTGAATGAGACAGGGAAGCCTAGATTTTTACTCTACTTAGAGGTGGTCATGCCATGTCTGTATCCCACACCTGACTGGGCTCTACAACACTGCCTGGTAGAAAAAATAAATAATTCTCCGTTCAATCCCATAAAGCTTTTTTATAAAGAAGAAGTTGCTAGAGAAGCTGCTGTAGACTGGAGCATAGGCTGTTTACATGGGCTTGCCATGTAAACATGATATCAATATTGACACCAAGATACTTGTACTTACTTACTACTTACTCGTACTATACATTGTTCAAAAATTTCCTTCCCAGATTAGTAGAGTGATTGTGTCTACACAGTAAACTAAGGAAAGCAGTGGCATTAGAGGATTTAAATGTGAAGTTATCCAGGTGTATGCACACACACTCATTTGTATACAATGTGAAAAGCACTGGAGTGCTCACACAACCCTGGGTGGCAACTGCACTGATTGATTTGGTGCTAGAGAGGGTGTTGTTGACCTTTACGTGCTGGATACGATCTGTCAGAAAAGAGAGGAACCATTTAATAGTAAAGGGGCTGACATTATGATTATGCACAAGTCTTATATGCAAATATAAAATCCCAAAAGCAGAGACACACCCACAAAAACACAACCGAATATGTGAAATCACACGGTCAAACATGCATGTGCTCTAACACACACACACACATGCTGCATTCCCAACTGTCAGCGCCAAGTTTCCATGGCAACGTGATGGATGCACCTGCCTTTATTTACAAGTCATAAATGGTCTTAAATCATATCACTGCAACACAAATGTTTGAGTGTGTCTGTGTGATTCCGTGCGTGTGCATGTGCATGTGTGTGTTCATGTGCAGTGAGATTAAATATGCTGCTGTGGTATTGCAGGCAGAGCACCATCCTCGGCAGAGTGCAAGCTAAAGACATTAAATATAAATAGGACTGACGTCATCGCCATCTCTAGTGAGAACCATGGGAAAGACAAGAGGAGGAGAGAAGAAAGGAGGAAATGAAGATGGGTGTAGGAAAGGGAAGGAGGAGAGCAAGAGAGAAGAAAAGAGGATGAAAAGGGGAAATAGAAAAGGAGGAGGAGGAAAGAAATTTACATAGCAGAGCAGAGAGATGGATAGAGACAGGGGAGCAGAGAATCAGAGATAAAAAAGAAAGATTTAGAGGTTTTAGATCTCCCAAGTAACAAACCGAAGGGAATTAATAACATGAAAGAGAGATCATTTACAAGGCGGGAGACAGAACGATGGAGAGAGACAGGAGGGAAAACGTGTGGATGAGGGAGAGGCTGAAATATAGGAAGAAATATGAAGAGAGAGAAAAAATCTTAGAAAGAGAGGCTGAAATTTTTGGAAAGAAATTATTTAGTGTGAGGGACATGCTGTACCACAGGGTGTGATGCTTGTTAAAAGAACAGTCTGCAAATCTTGGCCCCATATTCAGGACACCTCACAGCACTTAGTGGGTTTAGTCAGCATAGCTAATCAGTTTTAGACAACTTCACGGTTAGTTTGCAGATCATCGTGTCAGCTTAACAACATCCTTCTCCACTCCTTGATCTTTCTGAGATTCTGAAACAGGAAAACACCGCACTCTAAATCAATCCAGCCACTTCAGCTAGTGTTCCTGGTTGGATAGTTTCACACTAGGAAGCCCTCTTACAGTCTAGTGAGTTGTCTTCAGTATTATGTTTCAAAAGGGGGTTTTCCAGGAAAAAAACACTGGAGACACAGAGAATGTGTTATGTCCCCATATATGGAGTATGTTAAGTGGAAAGTTACATCTACAGTGTCGGATGAATATGTGGATGAATATGTTGAATTTCACATTCAGCTTTGATGCAGCAAGGCTCTCACGGTGGAGCTGAACTTGAAACACGGTGGGTAGAGGGGTCCTAGACCACTGGGGCATCTCCGATGTTCTAAACAATGTATTATTTTTTCTCTTTGCTATCGCCTATATTAAATTTTTTTCTTGCTACCGTATACAGTTTTAGTATTATCCCAGCAAAATGTACAGACATGACCGATTTATGGAGAAGCTCTGGGAAAACTGAAATGACACCTCTTCGCTTTGTTGATCATATCCTTATTCTGCATTACAGGGAGGTGATGGATGTCCTTTTAAGATCAACCTACTGTGGAAAGGGTAATTTTAGGTGTATGCCAGCGTGCATAATGTGGCAGTTTGCTCTCGTAAACGACATTAAGTGTCTGCTTTGTTTGATTTTCTTGGCCACCTGGGGGCAGTGGAACGCCCCAGAGTTATTTTGGTGAATGTATTAGCGATTTTCATTTACACATCAAACAGACACAGAGCAACATTAGCATTCATTTGGAGCTGTGCTTTTGATGACCAGACAAGTACAAGGACAGTGTTCACCGGACTTATAACTCTAAGGAGCTAAGGGGAATTGCAAGGCTATGTAATAACTCTTTACTCTCATTGATTTTTTTTCACATTACACATAGATATCTGAAAGAAAATATAGATTGGTGCAGCTTTAAATTATTTTATGTAATGATATTATGCAATTTTGTTCATACAATATTTGTTACTTTTATTTTAGATATTGTGTGTTAGAGGGTTTTTTATGTATATATATATATATATATATATATATATATATATATATATGTATATCTGCATATATTCATTGGACTTTCTATAGTTTGTTGTATCTGTGAATGGAGATTTTTTAGCCATGGAACCAGCTCATACAGTCAAATAATAAGTTGTCAATAAAGAAAAAAAATTCTCTATATTTCTCTACACTCATTACACTCATTACATTTGGAAGAAGACTGAGCTTTTCCCATTCGGATCACATCATCTGTTCAACCTGTTTCCAAACAAAAGCATGACGATTTCAGATTCAGTTGCTCTTTAAGCACTGAAATGCCAGCTGGCTCGTGGAGATCAAAATCCGGCTGTGGCAGGTGGTGGGAGTCTGAATTCTTTTTTCAAGGTCTTGAGAGAAGCAGCATAAGGCGAGGGCATTTCATTTGCATTCGCCGGTAGAGGAAAACTATATTCTTTAGTTGCACTCTCCCACAACTTTGATTCTAATATAATCTATTTTCAGTAGCACAGGAATTTAGCCCTTAAGGTCTTATTGTTATTTTTTTTTTCTTGCCCACTGCCCATAAAATCCCCCTCAATTTTTCCTTCCTGGACATCTGACTGACACTCATGATATTAGATCCTGAGCTACCTTGTCCATCACAGCTCTAAGTATCATTCATAATCTATGTCAAAGAAAAATAAGAAAAAAGGAAAAGATAAACACATTATCTTGAATGCACCTCCACTATGAGTTTCAGTCAGTAGAGTTGTTAATTAAAACATTTTGGGCTGATTATAATTTCCCGACAGGAGCTCCATCAGTGACTGTTGCTAAGTAACTGGTGAGTCATCGCAGGCTGATCTTATGCATATTGTGCTCCTATCATTTACTTGATCACACTGGAGACTGGGCTGCAACATGGCACCTGAAGAGAGGAAAACTCTGGCCTCAGTTAAGCTTGTTTTCTTTGTGTGTTTTGTATTCTTGCTTCATTATATATTCTAATTTATCCCTCTGAGACTACTAATGTGCAGCATCTGTTGTTCTCATCATGTGACTAGATGGGCTGCCGCTGTTTAAATATCACTGCAAATGTTAGTCTGACAGCCTCATGACGGCAGCTTGCTGGTTGAAATGCTGATGAAGAAAAAATGCAAATTGAGTTTCAAAGCCTGCTTTCCCACCCATCCCATGATAAATAATGATAATCGAGGCAAACAACCATTAGAAATTTACCGCTGCTCAAGGATTATTTTAAAAAAATGTTAGAGGTTGAAGCCATCAGTTTACAAAATTCCAAACTAAGCTGCTGGTGAGATTTGAGTGTGACTATAATACTTTAAAAAGGATGCACAACGTTAGCATGTAAAATGAATATGAGTGTAGCACTTGCATAAGCAGCTTTTACAAACAGCTCATACTAAAACTTACTTATGCAGAATAAGATCAGTGGTCATTCACTGTTACACTGTAACTCACAGAAGAACCTGGATTAGGTTAAAAAATTTTTGACCTCTTCTCCTCTCCTCTCTCACTAAAATTTTGGTGCAGTGGCTTGTTGCACAAATGATGTAAAATGTAGGCAAAACAATAGACAATTTTATTTAATGCACCGTATATGTTATTCATAGGTACTAACAGGGTCACGCTGTGTGGGTTTTTGTGAAAACTGTGTGCCATTGCGCACTGAAATTTAGTGACCGCTGGACTAGCAAATCATGAATTCATAAATACTAGACATCATCTTCTCTTGCATATTTCAGCATATTTCAGCTCTTAATATTTACACTTGCAGCACATCCTGGATAAGAATATTAGTTTCCTCACAGAAGATGGCCCAGACTGGTATCATTAAACCGTTGGTACGTGTGGAGAGTATACTGCATGTTAAGAGGGTGAGAACAGATGATCTGGTTGGCCTTGATCTGTACTGGACCCTCACAAGCCTCCAAACGGCTGCATATAGTATTATAATAAAATTCATTCTCTGTGTCCTAGGCAAGGTGCCCCTGTGCTTTTTGATCAGGGAGTTTTGGAGTTAAAATCTGACACTCTTATAGATTGTTTGGCACCAATAGGGTTAACGATATCAGCAGGACCATTTGAAAACATGATGAAATAATTGTAGTGAAGCTGCATTTATAGTCCAATAAAGGTTACTTTGCAAAACTGTCTTCCTCCGTTAGTATTTCAATACAGTTATGTCATGATGTTTTTCAGTGGTGGTCTATTTTGTACACACTGATTCAATAATGAGAGTAGGCTATATTACACAAACATCTCACTATATGATGCGATACAGCTCAACAGCACAGTAACAGACCTGACAGTGGTTATACCAATTTAAGAAAAAAGTAGGTAAAGACTCCCTCTCAGTGAAAACAACCAAAGTCCAACATCTAAGATTTGAGAGTCAACTTATGAGCATCATTTTTTTTTTCCTTTTTTTAACCCAGCCTAGGCATAAAAGATTCAGTCAAACATTAGATTGCCTCCTTACCTCTACTGCAATGAGTTGGGTGCCATTGGGCCCCAGCGCCCCTGGAGGCACAGCTGGGTGGTGTGGAAAATAGGGATTGTCTTGGCCAGTACAAAGGAGGTAGAGGATGATGACAATGTTGAAGGGAAACACAGCGACAGGCAAGTCCCAGCGGTCCAGCACTGAAGAGAGGCCACTGAAGAGAAAGACACTGAGGAAAGGGGAGGGGGGCAAAAGAGTGGATGGCAAAAAGGTGGATGGCCTGATTATATTTGATAAAATGGACATTGCTTACATGTTATGATGATATGTACACATATAATTTACACAGACTCTTGTGGTGTTCAAAATAGACACTGACTGCAGAGCAGATCCAAATTAGCTTCCCTTCACAAGTGCAAGTTAACTGGAAGCAGAAAAAGGACAATATGTGGTGAGAAGGGAACCACTGGCATATTTTCTTTTGCCTTCAGTGTATAACTGTGTGTAAAAGGTCTTAATACATGAAGATTGATTGACATCAAGACTCAAGCACAAAAATACCAGGATTTTTATTCAGAGAACAGTGAAATGAATCATTTTCTATCATGGTCATAAGTGTTTTGAATGGTGCAGGTCAGGTCGTTAGAGAAGCCAGTGTAAAATGACCTACTTATTCATTTAGTCTGGAGGACTTTCTGTGTGTGTTTGTGTTCATGTGTATACACACGTGTGTATGTCTCACCACGTAGCTGACCCCATGCACACAGGCAGCAGCAGCCACCAGTACCAGTCTCCAGCCGAGCTACATACTCCCATCAGCAAAGACACCAACATGCCGTTAAAACCATGGAGACCTCCTGACACCTCAGCGCTACACACACAATAGCACACAGATGTCCCCACACCAAACAGGAAGAAAAACATATCATTACATCTTGCAGTTTCATTTAGAAGACAAAAGAAGGCAACATTACTGCAAAGGATTTACACTAAGACACTAGGTCTTTTTTTCCCATGATCAAAAAATACATTAGCATTTCTTTTTTAAGGGCTTTTGTGAAACTATTGGTACAATTTTAATGAGAATAGGCCCTAGGGTCATATCAAATATATTCAGCATGTCAGACATAAAACTTTCGTGGCCCCAGTTCAGCTGGAATTATTTTTAAAACATTAAAATCATTAAAATGGTTGTATATTAGCATATTGTTCTGTGTGTGGTGTAAATATTGGGACAGGGACTGAAATAAGAGTTTCCAGTCGATGGGTGTGGGTGAACACATGGCTCCTATTTTTTTATGAAAAAAAAGTAGGTTGAGGCCTCAATATACCTTGGTCATATGGGCGGAGTAAATTATCTGTGTTTTTATTGAGGGTTCGATTGTTTAAAAGGGACATTTTTCTGTTGTGGGCTTATAAAATACCTCGGCCATCACAAGTGTACATATACTTGAGTGCGTTTTGAGCCTATATAGTGTCTGTGTGTAGTTGTTCATGTCCGTCCACCTGTCTTGTCCCATGATAACAGCTGTGAGCGTAGAGACCAGTATACCCAGAGTTCCCAGCAGGCCCTGCCAGGGGGAAGCCCAGTACAGTGCAGCCAGGATGAGAGCACCACTCAGCGGGTTGTTGGCTAGAATCACCCTGGTCACCCCTCTGAGGCCCCACACGGCGAGCTGCAGTACAAATGACTTGTCTGAGGACAGGAAGAAAACCTTTTGAGTGTAGTTATTTGTAGTTTGACAGTTTTGTTTTTTAAGAAGATGTTGAAAAATTGAAAGTAAAGAGACAACCTGCAGCGCAAAACTTGTTCTCAATCAGATTTCTCGATGGTAATTCCAGAGTTCTTAAAAGAATTGAAATCAGAGTCTAATGATAATTATAGTTTATATGCAACTATGGGAGACGTTTCATGATTGCAACTGCATATTTTAATGGCATTTCAGTGTCATTTATGTATGGTTATGGCAGATTATTTTCAAGCATTTTTAACTTCCTCTTTTCAAAAAGTTTGGTCATTAATCACATTGTTGAAAGACTTGTTGAATAATGCATTTTTTTTCAATGCATTTATAAAAAGGTCACGCCATCTTATTCTTTAAGGATAGAAGTGAGACAAAGTTTCAGGACTTATCATTTTGCAGTTTTCCTACCCTGCGTGTACTCATTCAGATGTTCCATGTCCCCAGTACACAACAGCAGGCCGTTCAGCACGCGCCGGCTCAGGCTGGCGCCACTCCTGCGGGCCTCCTCCGCCTCTGCTTTTTCTTCCATCCACATCACACCACGCCACAGTGCTATTAATGTGGTGCAATGCTAGAAAAAAATCCAGGGCTTTTTTTGACTCTGTTGACTTTTTTTTTTGTTCTTTTCACTCCCCTGTTTCTTCTCCTGTTGCTTCCGTCTCTCTTTCCTTCTCATTCATCTCTTCTCCGCGTTGCTCGCCTTCCTCTCTCTGTCTCCGTCTCCGGTGGGGTTTAAGGGGATGACTTATAAACTGCCGGACCAGGTAACGTATTCACTCAGCTTCTGACCGGCTGCGCCAGAGAAGAACAAAGTCCACCACCACCAGGACTGGTCGAAGAGAGGAAGATCGGTCCATCGCTCCCTCTCTCCCTCTCTTCTGCTCTGTTTCTACATTTCACAATCACCTCGCTCCTTAGTTTCCTGCTCTCTGTCAGCTCCACTGTGACATCTCCTAGTTCACTGTTTGTCCATTTAAGCTATTCATCCACTTTTTATTGCAGGTTGAGCCCGAATGTTTGACTTTCCTTCAACTGTAAAACCATTAGTGGGCGTTGTGTTATCTCAAGTTTTTCCAAAAGGTGTAATATATAATCCAGCTATCTTTGTAACTCTGCTATCTTTAACATGCAGGAGAGGAGAATATTGGTGACACCAGATTCTTCTATAACATCTGAGAGGCATTTCCTTTACTTTTGACTTTCTTTTGACATCAGTTTTTAATGAGCTCTTCCCCCTGCTTCTGCCTTTAAAGTATTTCTTCCCTCTATTTTCCACTTTAACAACACTTGAGGACACTTAGAGTTCAGAAAAGCTATGTGTAGGTGTTTGAATGCATGCATACTTGTAACTCTACCTCTTGTAGTCACTCTTTTGCAGTTTTGGAGTGACACCTAGTACACAGAATGACCCAAATAACAGAAAAGCTTGAGAAACAGAGAAAAACTTTCTGCATAAAAAGGTAAGTACGTGTCTGCGTGTGCACATGTGTGTGGCCACAACCATCAGCAGGCTCAAAGTGCTGCAAGTGAGGAAAATAACAGCATTTCAGATACCATCACAGGAGATTTTTTTTTTTATATAATACTCTGTCAAAGCTTGTGCAGCAGGGATTCAAAAGCATTTTTGTTTCAGGTGGAAATCACTGGGCCATTCAAGAAACCCCTGGCAGCTCATCTCTGTCTCTGTTTCTCTCTCTCTCTCTGTCTCTATCCCTTCTGGCTCTATCTATCTTTTATTTGCTTCAGTAGATACAGTACAGCTGCTTCCTTCTGTCAATCTCTGCTCCTTGGACCATCAATCTACTGTAGGTTGACTGTAGGTACAGATGAACACACTGGCCTGTAATAAGAGGAAGAGTGCAGGTAAACTTTGGAATATTACACTTTAACCTAGTTTTGTTCAACCCATGCTGTAGCACGTTTACACACACCGAGGCTAACCCCATTCTGTAGCCAGACTTGGTTTCCACATTCATTTTTGATTATCATGTTGTGTGATTCTTCGTAACTAATCTTATCACAGGCCAAACATCACTGAATGCATGAATACACCATAATTAGATGATGGAGGATTAAAGTACATTACATTAAAGTATACTTCGTGTGGTTGTCTGCACTGATATACGTGCATGTATGATGCTTTTCTTCATACACAGTATGTGTATATAAGAATATTTTGACTGTTGAACACACACTCGTGCATCAGAAACAGAAAAAATAAACACCATACACACCACAAACTTCTAATTTTCAACATGTACTTCTTATTACGTACAATACTTACAAATATTGTGTAGTAGGATGTGGTTTTGCTTATCAATGAGAGTGAAAGAGAGACAATGCAGATGAACTGAAAACCAGTTACCTAATAACATGCTTTCTCTACTTTTAGTTTTGCTTTAGAAACTCTAAAGTTTTTTTAAATCATCTTTAAACACACTGTCCGACAGGGTCATATATATTCTGTCCAAGCTTCCACTGAAATTATACAGGGATGATGTTTATTATGAGCAAAATATTAAAAATATTGTGGCTGCACTACCTCATCAATTGACCCACATTTATCTATTAATTCAATTAGTACAAGGGACAATTATAGCTAAGTATAACTAATGCCCGACACCACAGTGTTCATAGCCCAAGCTAGTTTGCCATGTATGTCCCAAGATGGCCCTTCAGACAAATATATTCATCTCGAAAAAAAGAAACAAACAAACAAAAAAAAAAAAACACATACTTGCATTATTTTTCTCGCCAAAATTCTCCATACAGTGTCTGGTATTTAAGAAGAGTCTGCAATCTCTATCAGATTTTAAAAATAAGGCTCTGTATGTTTGAAACTAGCAGCTTGCAAAAGAGCCCATTGGCTTCTGCCTGTTCAAGAATTAAACAGGTACCATGAGGGTTATTGTGGATTTTACTGAGGGTAAACTGCAGAAAACATTAGATCCACAGCCCATAAGCTAAGAATCCTCAGCAGGACACTGGAGATGCTGGGGATTGAACCCAGGACCTTGTACATGCGAAGCACATGTTCTACCACTGAACTACATCCCCACAACTAACCCACAATATCTTGACATACTATGAGCTAAAGCTGTGAATTTCTCCTGTCTATTGTCTATTTAGTTATACACTAAAATCCTTCAGGAACAGAGCAACACAGATGTACCAACAATTCTACTGAACTTGGGACACAGTTTTATTCACAACTATTATGTTAAGAGCCTCAGGCAGATTTTAAATAAAAAAAACAAGATAACAATCAAAACAAATGTAAGCATCTGAAGCAGTTACCAAAATTCCCCAAAGCTACTAAAATAATAATTCAACCGGCTGTGAAAAAAATTTCCAAACGAAGCATGAGGCCCTGATAACATCACAAAGGAGATGCTGATATTACAGCGTTCATCATGGCACTTAGCTTCAGAGTTTTCCCAGAGGCCAACGCTAATGGAGTAATCATTTTATAAGAGTCTAATATTTCCTAGCTGTGTAAACAGTGATTTACTAAAACTCGAAAGAAGACAGTCGGCATGCGATGGTGGAGGGCACATGAAACACACTGATAACAGGCAGGACATAGGATTACTGTGTTATCTAGAGGAGAGGAGAGGAAAGGAAGATGAGCAGTAATTCTGTGAGACAGTTTCCATGGTGATGGACATTCCTCTCATTGTTCTTATTCTACCTCTTTGTTTCTCCTACTGTTGCGACATCCATTCTGGGAGAAGGGGAACTGTGTGACAAGTGCACTCATCTCACCACATTAGTTTACAATGATATTTGCTAATTGAGTCAAGGTGAGTTGCTAAAAAAAACATCCTGTCTTAACTGCAAAACACTAAAAAGTTTGGATTCCACTTTAATGGATGCTTTCAGTCTAGGACAATGGTGTATTACTGGACGTCTGCAGGTATGTGATAAAAATTTCGGTTTTCAACCAAAAGGCAAACTAACTTAATTGAGAACTTTTACCCTCATGTACTCCCCAGAACCAGCTTTTAAGGTCAAACACTATAATATTCCTGCAACCGACCTTCACCCACTGAAGTCCAAAATAAAGACAAAAAGTCAAGCAGGAGGTGAAGCTGGTTGCAATACAGGCCTGACAGAGTAACAGGGTTTGTACAGTGTTCAATGAACCCAATAGTGAAGGGTTATGGATTGAGAAGGTCCTCTTTCATTTACTATGCTGCTTGCAGTTGCAAACTTCAAGCAAGTTCATGAGCCTAGTGCTCAGAAGTGTAACAGGAAAATGCAATGCTTTATACATGATGTAAGTAACAGTATGTTAGTAATGTACTTGGAAAACTAGCAAGCTATCTGTTGCTAAAATAACTTGTTGTCAACATTGTTTTATTTCAAATGCAGTGTACTGCAGCACAGAGCTACTCCTCAGCTCATTATGCTAATACTTTCTGACTGCACTGTAGATTCGTTCTGCTCTACCTACTTGACAGTTCACCTTCTTGTAGGAAATGCTTACTCTGAAATGTGCAAATACACACATAGTAAAACTAAAGGTGAGCTGATCAGCAGAGCCAGAGGCTGGCTCAGGGTTTTTATTTCCCTTGTTTGTCTTGGCCTATTGTGACTATGACCTGTAATGTTTTCAGGACGGTTTTATTTTATTTTATTTTTTTGTCTGGACCACAAAGACACATAGTTTATTTTAGAAGAGTAAAACCCCTACAAATCCTGGCTTTAGAGACCTTATTCATAAATTAAAGAATAAAACTGTCACGAAAGATAAGAACCTTGATAAGTGTCATTGTGTAGATGTTTTTCCTTCCATTTTAATCCAATCATCATTTTGACATCAGATATTCTGCCCTTAGGACAACACACACACACACACACACACACACACACACACACACACACACACACACACACACACAGCATCTTAACTAACACTGACCTCTCAAGCATGAATATGATTGCAATGGCTCTCTGTCCACGCAGCCTACAAGGAAAAGCATTGAAGCACAAAGACAGAGAAAGGGGGAGGAGGGGACCAATTGATGGAAGGACCATCCATAGTGCTCCAGTAGAGACCCCTGTGTGATGAGAGGAGCTCCATTCTCCAGGATGCACAAATAAGGGAATGCCTGGCATCTTTTAGAGAGGGCACTGACAGCAGACAAGAAAGGAGATTCAAAACGATGAAATCATAAAATGAAAACATTTAAATTATAATACTACATCTTCATTATCAACTATTTTATTCCTTTTAGCTTCAGGTTTTCAGAATTGGCCTTCGAACTGGGTAGTTTTTATGGTGTGCCACCCCTTCCAAATGGAATGAAAATTGCAGGGCGACAGAAAGTTGGTTCACTGCTTTCATGGGAGACACAACTTTCTATTAGAAGGCCTCAGGCACTGTTCTATTAAGGGCTGTAAATTTCAATCTAACAAATGTTGCTTCCTTCTTTAATAAACTGGGTTTGAGGTAATTGATATTTGGAGACAGGTTTTTACATCAGTCCAGAATCCTGGACGAATTATTGCTACAAGGAGGGTGAGAAAAATCGGACAAAAAAAAATCTTTGTTTTCAGTTTCTATTTTTTTTGTGGTAATGCAGAAAGTTTACCAACTATATTTTCCATCCATACAGTCATGCCATACCGTTTATTTTCTCTATGGTTTTCTAATGTTTCACCTTGTCACTAAGTTTGGGCGGCTGCTGCAGACAAGGCAGCCAAATGTGCAGTTATGGCACAACACTAATGGGAAAAAACTACCACAGAACCCCACAGTGTCAACAGTATGCAAGTTTCATTCCAAGTGATCAGCTCAGCAGATAAGGATTATTAATCAGTGGACTGATTCTTTTGGGACAAAAGTCTTCAGACTAATAAATTAATGAATAACAAACCACTATCATTTACACTCGGAGTTCCTTGTTTGTCTCTTAACTAGTCGGCAACCCACAAACTTTAAATCAGCCAGTGAGATTGTTTGTACTTCAGGGGTAGCCTTGCCTCTTTGTAACATTTGAGTATCTAGGAGTTGAAATTTTTGATTACAGTAGTTTATGCCAAGGAAATAAAAAATATAGGAAAATTCGGACATGTTAAAAATGAAAATAGACATAATAAGACATGTTTTTACTAAATAATTCAACATTAAGAGATAGTGAGTCACACTTATGAGACAGCGGGCCAAGATTTTGACATACAGTCTCTACTACAGCAACATTTTGACTTCATCTGTTTTAATTCTGATTTACTATCTCGTCATTTATAATTGCGACCCAATAAGTCAAAATTTCGAGAAACCCTCTTGTACCGTCTCAGAATTTTGACTTAGATGTTTGACAACTGTTTTTTGGTTTGTTTTTTTGTTTTTTTACATCCTGGGGGCAGTGGAAACGACATGTGTTAGCACATGGGTGCTCATTTAACCACCCAGCAGTTACAGAGCAACATAACTATTCAGTTAGAGTCACTCTTCTGACCAACCTTAGGGAATCTGACTTTTTAGCTGCTAAGTGCTCCACTAGGTTCAGCAGCTAGTACCTTACTTTGTCTGGTCAATGTTTTGTGTTCAGCAGGCAGTGTAGGGTTATGTTTAAGGATTTGAACACGAATATACTGTAACATTTTCTGAAAGTGTTTTATATCTGACATTGTAATATTACACCTTTGCAACAAGCACCATGTTTGTGATTTTAATGTAGTACACCGCTATGATGCAGGACATTTTATATCACCCGAGGACAGGAAACGTTTTGCTCTGCCATCATTTGAGGTTAACTTTTCAGGAAAAATATAAATCATATTAATCATTATGACTAGAGAATTAAGGGCATCAAATATTTACAACATGAAAGCAGCTAACCTGCAACTTACAGCTATTAGCTACTTTCAAATGTCCCCAAGGAGATATCTCTTTCTTTCTGTACCTCCCTCTGACATACACACAGAAGCCAGATCAGTTTCCTTTCCAGCATTGTTTGCCTTGACCCTGATTTGCAATAGTCAGTGTGTAATACCATGTGTGGTCTTAGTCAGTGAGTGTATCTTGCAGTTGAAGCCCAGAAAAACTGAGTGCTGCTCGACGAGTGCACAACCACATTAAATATAACGTGGTTTGGACACTATGAGGAGGATTTTGAATGTGCCCCCCCCCACACACGCACACACACACTACGTAGCTCCTCATCCATGAATGTTTCCTTGTTTGGCTCATGCAGAAATACAGCCAACCAAATCTAATCTAATCAATTTAATATGCGACATAAGGAGGAGGAAAAAAGACCAGACAACAAGGAGGCAGTGGGTGACCGTGGTGTGTTTGTGACTCACCACCTGAGATTACTGAGCTCTTCAGCAGGATGCGATACACCAGCTGTGTCATGTGCATATAACTACATAGATCGGCTGAGTTGGCAGGAACCTGTTTAACCAATGTGAAATGAGGGCTGATGAAATGCAGAGGAAAACGAGATCTATGTGTCAAGGAAAAACCCTTTAGATCTTCTCAGCTGTTGGTTTTTGCATATATGTATGTGTAATGCCAATGCTAAAAGATATTTCATTTCAGTTATTTGAAAGAAATAGTCAGTGCTTTTTGTGTCAGTATGCATAGAATTTCAAGGGGATCTGAGTTCTTATCACTATATTATATAATTTCTCAATACTTTTCACAGCTGCTAGCAATAGTTATTAGTCTATAGTAACAAGAGTGATATCAATCTTCTCTTCTATCTCAAAGTCTATTTCTTCAGATGTAGAGCTATTGCTTTAAGTAACTTAACTCTAACTCTTCCTCAAAAGGAAGCATCGTTATCATTTAATCTAGTTTCCAAACAAAAATCTTAAGCTCTTGGACTCTCTTTTGTGTTTGTTGTAGTTCTTAGTCAAAAAAAGAAAAAAAAGAAAAAAGCTATTGCATTTTCTTATTTTATCAACTTGAAGCCACTTTAGATTATCTATATAGCAAAGGAATGGACTTTAAAGGGAAATATTCAGAAAAGTGTCTTTATACAAAACAAAGTTGACCGTCAGAGAAATAATCAGCTACTGATTCCTGCTGAAATGGTTTCTGCTGCAGAATAAACTTCAGATTTTAGTTCACTTCCCTAGATTAAAATCCCAGCAGGCAAACTGAACCAGATTTACCTGTCCCAAAAAGTTTCACAATCCAGTTTCAACTAAAGTCTCTTTGACCTAACAATTAATCACAGCTATAGAGGGCTGTTTGTTCGTTGTATTTTTGTGGTTTCCTTGAACGAAGGTAAAATGAATATAAACTACATTGTTGTGGTTATTAGGGGACTGGCCAGCTTTGACATTTTAAAGGTATCCTGATGGATCTTGCTGCATACCCTCACAAGGGAAGCCCAGAGTGGATTCAGTTTCCATCTCTTTTAACATGTCCTTGAACATGACACCAATAAAAGGCACTCTGACCTCCCCTGTGAAAGCCATAAATGTTTGATGTCCTGTAGAATTGACCACATACTTTCATTTGTTGGTGCAGCACTTCTTTAAAATCAATCTTTAAGAACTTTTCATTAGTTCACTACTTCACTTCTGCAGTTTTCCCTTTGCTTTAATTTCACTTCCAGCTGTACTTTTGGGAAGATCAGTAATTGATAGCAGTATCAGATGAATAATCTGTGCTTATGAGTTCCATTCTAGTATTGCAGGAAATTGCCATTTGCCAATGTTTTTGCTTTTCAAATAACTCAGTCAAAAGCTATGCAATTTTTAACAAGACCTCCAACTTTAATGACTAAATTGACTGCTTGGGACCAATATTGTGTGCCACTGCCAGGTTTACTGGGCCTTTGGTGTCATGGTTACAATAATATGATGTGTGACAGTCCCTGCCCCGGTCTTGTTAATGCTGCCCTGTCTACCCCTCTGTCCCTGTCAGCCACAGTCTCACTCCCTCAGGCCCTTGCACCTATATGGAAATTTTCTCAGCCGTTGTTCCTCATGCGTCCACCAGATACCCCATGACTTATCCCCCGTCCCAGTCACCTGACCTCCCCTGACTAACAGACCTGTTCCTAGTTACCCAGTTATCTGCATAATATTTGAATCTGCCTGTTCCACCTGCTCCCTGCCAGATCATAGTATGACATGTTTTCCTTTGTGCTATTCACGCTGTTGATGACTATTTTTGCCACCTTAGCTGTTACCTGCCTGTTTTGCCGGTAAACCTTGGTCATTGTTTTATTAAAGTCTCTTTGCTGCATTTGTCTGCCCGTGTCCATTCGGGTTTTCCTGGATCTGTTCAGCCTTGACAGTACTGGATCTTCGGTGTCATGGTAACAATAATCAGATATCGCCATTTGTTTCCTACGTGTCTCCTACGCGTTTTATTGACCCATCCATCCACCCAAACCTCCTCCTAATGCTGACTTTGTTGCTCTATACACTACTCCACTGACTTCCTCTTTTGCTCCTGTAGTGATTATCATGGCCACTAGAGGTCACCTAACAAATAAACGTAACTATGGGTTGTAATTAGCTACTTGCGACCTAATAGCTGTTTTTTATTTTCTTTATTTTTTCCCTGGGGTTAAAACTTGTAATCTGAGCTGTTTGGAATTTAGACTTTACTCAGTCTAACCATTTATGCTGTATTAAAAATATCCAGCAATTTAAATGCCCTATCAAAGCTAAAAGCCTTAATGTGCAGTCCTTGATCCTAAAAAATATATTTTTTTTAAAGTTTATGTCAGCTGTTTGATCTCAGGCTGTTAAAACAGTAGTTTTCAGTGAAAGCTTGGCAGGAAGTTTGTGATTTTTTTCCCAAAAGGCCATGAGTTGGATCAGCATTCTGTCTTATTTTTCTCTGAGCTTCAACTGAAAAATAGAGCTGTATTTTCAACATGTTTGTTCACAAGCAATTCAAATCCTGGGAGGTTAAATGAGTAAAATTTGCTTGCCTCATAAAATTTCAGTTTCTTTCATTATTACTGAAGTCTACTGCCAGAGGAATAGGAGATAACAAACAACCACCACACTATTGTTACAGCTCAAGGATTTAGCTGATGCTCTCATACAAAATATATGATTAAACCTCTAAATTTTCAGTACACTGAAGCCAAAGCCACAGCTCCTTGAATAAAAAACAACCAATTTTCCTACAGCCTTTTCTCAAATTCAGGTGAAACTGTTCTTTTAACGCAAAAAAACTACTTTTTAAACTAAAACATTGATTAACGTCACAATGAAATTAAAAACTTTTCCCCAACAAGTCTTTTAATCTAGCATCCATATATATTTAGCACCCCTTTGAACTAAAACTGCTTTGAAGAAAAACTTTTCCTCCCTTACTGATCTCAGATTACATGCTTGATTAACCCCAGCGTTTGTTATCTATACACATATCCTCATTCAGCTATGAGACTCAGGTTACAAAAGCAACATGCTTCCCAAATGCATGTAATTTCCTTGGATCGGTTCTGATACTCTACTTGGTCATGCTCATCTGAAAGTGTGATTTGCTCTCATAACAGATTTATAAAGGTGTGTGCACATCAGAACACAGCTTCACTGTAGATAACTATGACAATTTCTTCAGAGCACCATGAAGAGATGTTTTAATCTTGCAAAGACCCGACCTTTTGCCCTTCTCAGAGAGTTGTGTAATTGAGATGAGCGATGCTGTTGTGTCAAGCCAGTCGATAACCGTCCTTCTTCCCTCCAGCCGCTGGGCAATTAACCAGCAGCAGCAGATGAAGACAAGTGATCATTACAGGGACTAAGCTCTAACGATCAAATACGCATGTGTGTATGCTTGCGAGTGTTTATCTGCTTGCTGTGTGTGTCTGTGTATCTGTTCCTGTGTCAGTAAACATGTATGTTGTGCTGCGGCCAATGGATAAAATCATTAGACTTGACCTGGCCTTTCTGACTCTATTCCGCGGATCTCAGTCTCTTCATTGCTGCTCGTGCTCTTATAAGATGCAATCCTACAAAGCAAGTGGGAAATTCATTTAATGTGTAGCATTTAAAGTGTCATATTCAACAGCTGCTCGAAAAATTTCATCTAATATCCTCGGGGCCTATTCCACAGCACTATAATGGAGTAGAGACATTCAGATTTCTGTCTTTTCAACAGCTCTGGGATGCAGCATCAGCAAATTTAAACATGCACAATCTGTCAGCCTGTCTGTCTCTTTCTCTGCCAAGCCAGACATGTCTGCACTGTCAATGTCATTTGTGCCCAGACAAACCAGTGCTGACCCTACACTTTATAAGCTCTGTCTCAAGTCCACGGCAGATGTGTGTCTCTGGGGTTCTAGGCCAAGACTTACCCCTTCAAATCCAGGCCCTCTGCTAAATCTGGACAACAAGAAGCAGAGGAAGGTAGATAAGTGGTATCAGGGTAAGAGTTACTTGGATGTCAAGAGAAGAAACTTGGCATCAATTTGTAGCCTCAGTTTCCTCCTTTTCTCACATGCAGGCTGAGAATTGTGGTTTTGGGGTGACTTTGACTGTAAAATATAAAAAGGCTGAGTTGTTTAGCTTCAAAGAGAATTTGCTGTAAGGATAATATGTGCCTTTTGTGCCTCAGTTGCTTGAGCTGAAAGTTTGAAAGTGCATAATCTTGTTTACTTTGAATCTTATGTAAATTGAGTTCCAGCACAAATAGCACTGTGCAAGCAAATAGCCTCTTTAACACCAAATGCCACATTTTGCTTCAGCTGTTAATCTACTGAGCCCGGTGCCTGTGAGCTCCAAAGAGCCTGTTATAACTAAGTGGTCCTCCGATCGTATCTGACCTCAACAATGTCCGACCACCATTCAATCAGTCAGATGAACACAATAATTCCAGGAGCATTTGCCCACATGCATTATGGGAGGCTTCCATACACACAACTATCCTGGGTCACTATAATATAAACTCATTCAAACTTGTTGTCATTCTCATTCATTCATCAAAATAAATCAATTCAGCAAAATATTCAGTGAATCTTTTTGCCCGATACTTTAAACGGATGCCAGAAACCATAATTTCATGTGGGTCTCATTTACACAAAAAGTACCATGTATTGACATTAAAACATTTGACTTCATCCTGAATATTTTCCTAACTCAAAGAAATTACTACTATTAGTTTGACTCTAATAGAAGTTATAATATTTGTCCAAAGGCAAAATGATTAACAAATATGAATAAAAGAATTATACACTAAAATAAGAAAAGAGGAAGTGTTGATTAAATGAACTTGTTTTTTTCAGAGAATATAAACAGGTAAATACAATGAGATCATTTTAATTAAATTTGTATTTTTCAGCAACATATTTTCACATTTGGTAGAAACATAATATTCTTTGTAATGTGAATAAAACTAACCATTAAGAGCATCAATGATCAAAATCAGTGAAGGGTCTCCGGATATCAGTGCAGTCATTATTGACAGAAGACAAGAAGTAAAAAAAAGCTGCTCATACCGCAGTTTCTGTGGCAAATTGAACCACAGCAGATCATTTATCTTTTTTCGCACAACAGTGTTAAAAACACACACACACACACACACACACGCTCTAACAATGAGTGATGGGGAGTCAGCAGAAGGTTAGACAGGTTATTACCCTGAGCTTAGCCTTAAACATGAGCAGAATTTAGTTATGTGGAGCAAAGCATGAGTGGTGTGTGTGTCTGTGTGTGTGTGCCTCTACGTGATTGCAGTGATTGGTTACAATTAAGTTCTCTGTGTACCTCCATGTTGTCAGTTGTCATGCAGTAAGTGAGTTATGTTGTAGAATCTAATGTCAGTTTTGTCAGTAGTTCCCTCATCTGAGTCAAGCAAAGATGAAAAGGCTGAGAGGGGAAAGAACTAAGAGAGGTGAGTGGCAATCGATGAAGGACATACAAGTTCTGTGCTTTTTACAACAACTGATGCTGGAGAGAAAGAGGGGCCAGAGATCAATGATGTGTGTTTGTGTGTGTGTGTGTGTGTGTGTGTGTGTGTGTGTGTGTGTGTGTGTGTGAGAGAGAGAGAGAGAGAGACTTGACTGATGGCTATCCATGGCAGGCTACTACTGACCAGAAGAAATGTGGGGAGAAGGACAGAGTGAGCAGGGAGGATGGTTGGTAACGAGAGCTGCATCTGAAAGATGATGCGGTGAGGAAGAGGAGAGGTGGTTTTTGGGAACTGCACAGAGAACGGCTGAATGAGAACGATAAATAAAAATGAAGAGAGAGAGAAATGAAGATGGAGGAAAAGCAGAAATTGCAGAGTGGGGGTGGCATGGCAGAGATCAAAAGCAAGTTTTTTTCTCTGCCTAAGGCTGTAAAACACATGAAATTCACACTGTTCCCACATGCTTATACAGTCCTATGATTTCAGATTCGCTTTCTCTTTTGATCTGCCTCTTCCTCCACTAGCCATACTTTTGCTCTGTAACTGCAAGCAGCCAAGGAAATACGGGGCGATAAAGATGATGAAGCTCTGTTGGACTGGAGATTCAATCCGTGAAAGAAAATGTGGCTTTCCATTTTGTTCAGAGATAAACCTCCGAGGTGCTACTGAGCACATTCACATATTTCCCCAAACTTTTTAAAAGATTTAGATCAACAGCCATGGTATGGAGGTAATACAAATGTCCCTTTCAAACAAGTACCAGAGCCAAAAAGAACAATGAAATAAATGTTGATTTGTCTGTTTTAACAAGAGTTTCATGTCTTTTGAAATAAAATGGTTAAATACAAAACAATATAGTGTGATTTCATGTGATAAGTCCCATAACATCTAATGTTAAGACTTTGCCCTTATTTTGTTTGATGTCAAATCTTTATATGATCTTTTGATGTTAGATGTCCTGTGCATTGGAAAATTAATGTAGGTAGTGGAGAATTTATGTTGGTTTAAAATGCTCATGCTAGATGCTGATCTACGATGTTTTACGAGTAGGTAAGCAATGTCTAAGATGTCTCTGTTACCTAGCAGCATTTATGTGTTTCTGCATTCCAACCTGGAAAAGTTACTGTGACATTCATTAATGTGTTTGACACTGTTTCAGGCCTGAATAAACAACCGGTGCCTCCTTATCTTTTTCTCTGGACGAAGAGAATTCTCTTTGTCTTCCCTGACCTTGTGAAACAGGCTCAAACCAGTCCTGGACATCATTACCTCTGGACTGATACCACCGGTGCCATCCTCTCCCACCTTCCTTCCTCTACCGCTTCATCTGTGCAAAACCATAAAACTCATGTGTATCCTTCTCTTTAGTGAGACTCTCCTTCAGCAGACACTTTTGCTCTGTTAGTGGATCACGTCCTTCTTACAACAATGAATTCTTTACTTCACGCTCACTATCGAAAATCATCACCACGCCTTCACATTAAATGCTTGCTGGAAAAGTTTTATACAATAGTGTGTAAATTTGGGGAGTTAATTAGATGTGAACATGAAATAAAGCCACTTGAGGCAAATGGTATTGCTAGCTACATTTCTGGTACTTTAAGTCGGACCTAATAATGGATGATACTGTGACAACAGCTTTCTCCAATCAGAAAGCTGCATGTAAAATTGTGTGGAATTTCTTTTCGAAATCCATGTTCAAATAGTAAAAAATATTTACCATATGTATCCATGATCGCATCATAATTTACAGTTATTAAAGCAGTCATGAGCAGATCAGAAGCATAAGACTTTGCTGAAACTGTAATAATTTGATATTTGACTTGTGAATATTCTGAAAAACCAAATTAAGCCAGTGCTAGTCTAATACAATATATGAGTTTGTTCTTTATTTCAACCAGAAGAGATTCTCTGCCATTTTGTCTGCTTTATTAAAATGTCTAACATTCCCAGATTTCTTCATCAGGGTTGGTAACACATTTGGATGAGCCTCACAAAAAAGTAAAGTCCCACACGTTAAACTGTTCCATGTTCTAGCACCTGTATGTACAGGTTAATTGACAATTCATCAAATGCGTTTTCACTGTAATGGCTATTTTGCCATCTGAGCCCCTGCTTTGTAACCAGATCAAGATGTGATGGCGACGTTAAGTCTCCTCTTGCTTTCTCTCCAGTGAGCTCTGCACAGAGAACCCAAAAGAGAAATAAAGTGAATCCAAGAGACTGTTTGCTGTTACAACCGACTGCTCTGCTTTAATCCCACCATTTTTGTCTCCCCATTCATATTTTATACAGAATAACCTCCCTCCTTTCCTGTACTACTTATCCATTCCGCACACACACACACACACACACACACACACACACACACACACACACACACACACACACACACACACACACACACACACACACACACACACACACACACACACACACACACACACACACACACACACACACACACACACACACACACACACACACACACACACACACACACACACACACACACACACACACACACACACACACACACACACACACACACACACACACACACACACACACACACACACACACACACACACACACACACACACACACACACACACACACACACACACACACACACACACACACACACACACACACACACACACACACACACACACACACACACACACACACACACACACACACACACACACACACACACACACACACACACACACACACACACACACACACACACACACACACACACACACACACACACACACACACACACACACACACACACACACACACACACACACACACACACACACACACACACACACACACACACACACACACACACACACACACACACACACACACACACACACACACACACACACACACACACACACACACACACACACACACACACACACACACACACACACACACACACACACACACACACACACACACACACACACACACACACACACACACACACACACACACACACACACACACACACACACACACACACACACACACACACACACACACACACACACACACACACACACACACACACACACACACACACACACACACACACACACACACACACACACACACACACACACACACACACACACACACACACACACACACACACACACACACACACACACACACACACACACACACACACACACACACACACACACACACACACACACACACACACACACACACACACACACACACACACACACACACACACACACACACACACACACACACACACACACACACACACACACACACACACACACACACACACACACACACACACACACACACACACACACACACACACACACACACACACACACACACACACACACACACACACACACACACACACACACACACACACACACACACACACACACACACACACACACACACACACACACACACACACACACACACACACACACACACACACACACACACACACACACACACACACACACACACACACACACACACACACACACACACACACACACACACACACACACACACACACACACACACACACACACACACACACACACACACACACACACACACACACACACACACACACACACACACACACACACACACACACACACACACACACACACACACACACACACACACACACACACACACACACACACACACACACACACACACACACACACACACACACACACACACACACACACACACACACACACACACACACACACACACACACACACACACACACTCCACACCACAGTTGGTTGAGGCTTTATAAGCTCTGTCTCAAGAAACCCAACAGGTTCTTGCTGTCTATATCGTTTGCCCCCTTTCCCAAGGATAGACACCTGTGGCCTTCATTCTTTAGCCATGGAAACCTATATGGATCCTTTACCCCAACATTCATTGGTTGTGATTCCAAAGATGGTGCCTTGATTAGCTGGAGAGGTGGAGCACACAAAATAAAAAAGACAAAACTTCAGAAAAAAAGAAATCCACTTTTCTGGGGTATTTTGTAGAGCTTGTTAATAAATTACCATAGACGCAGACAAGTCATTGGATAGGTTTGTTAACTGTACTGCACAGCATCTATTTTTTAATGTTTGAAATTCAAGCAGCAATCTCTCTTTCAGATACTGCGATGACCTGGTGTAATATGACAATAATGCTGATAATGCTATTAACTAAGAATCCAACCTGGAATAGTGCCTTACTCAAAAATATGTTGTTTGGTTCACTCCATATGTCTATATGAGGAAGGCAATTTTTATAAAAATGAACCAACATTGTTTTTTCTTTTTTACAGTATTTCTGTATTTAGATGGTTTTAAAGATCACCATTCCTGATTTTAAACAATGCCATAATTTGCATTAAAAAAAAAAATCATACAAATTTTTTTCATACAAATTTTTCACTCTTTGTATGCTAATGAATCAAGGCTGTTTTAGTAACAAAGTTATCTACAAGTGCTGCAATGGATCCTAATTTGTCTTAGAACATGGAAAGTTTGGAAAGCAAGTTTTTCTGAAAGACTAATGGAATACATGCTAAATGAGGGACTGATTTGAGATGCAGAAGTTAACCGAACAGAAGCTTATCTGGAGAGGAGATCAGAGATTTGCATCTCTGTTGTGTGAAATTTAAAAAGCTTGCAGGCTTATGGATGGAGCCAGTAAGCTGTTTGGTTCCTTTGTCAACACATGTGCACAGAGCAACAATCTGTAAAGACATTCATAGCCAAGTGAAGGCTGATTCCTAATGATTGTGGCGACACCCCAGACATTTCCTTTAGTGCCAGTCACGTCAGACTTTCCACTTGTACCTGACAAATACCAAAATGTAAACTGCCAGTTGCCATGAAATTAACTAAACACATATATGTTCGATTAAGAATGAACAAGTTAAATTTTTGTTTGTTGGAATTTTTACTTATTATTATTATTTTCATCTTATGGGGAATGGAGGTTTGATACAAGAATATTTAACATTGTGTTGAAGGCATTAACCAGCCAGAATCTGTAGATTTTCATCTCAACCAAACACAAAAGCAGCTGATTAGTTCCTTGTTGCAGGGCTGTTAATCAGTGAGACCACCTGCTGTCTGGAATGAAAACCTGCAGACTTTCAGCCTTGCACGATGGCTGCCTCTGATGAATGGTATATTCTAATGACGAAGTTCCATTCAGGTGTCATCACACCGACTAATTAAATGTTGAAAAGAAAGTTAAAGAGTCTACAACTAGCCTTTAAATGTGCAGTGGCATTCTGTTTGCCACATGATCTGTTCTCACTTGAGTACCTACTGTAGCTCCATAAAAGTGTCAGTGCTCCCATTACACCAGTGCCAGCTTTCTTCTCTCTATTGGTTTCAACACCGAACTAATCTATTTCCAGTGCTCTTACAACCCGACTGATAGCAGCCTTCAGTCCCAATTAAAACGAGGTAATTAGTGTGTGTTTGTGCACTGTGGTGTAAACGGGACTGAGACAGATGGTTAATGTTATTGCCACTTCAGAGTTGGTGATCAAGGTTTGTTTTGAACATTCACAGATTGTGTGTAATATTGTGTGTGTGTGCGTGTGTGCAGAGGAACTTGTGCCGTACGTGCTGGATGTTCCCCTGTGAGTGCGCCTGTGTGTGCCAAGCATAAAGGTCTCAGTGAAACTTGTTTAATCGTCTGTCGGAGTGAAGGTCATTTCCACAATGACTCATCCGATCCATCCCACAGTGCATTGGGGACAGATCTCTCCAGGCAGACAGACAGACAGACAGACAGAGAGACAGACAGATGCCTTTAAACAGGGGCCAATTAGAATGGCCCAGGAGAATGAAACAATACTGACTGTGACTCAGAATGGATTGAATCTTGCAGTGGAAATGGCTGAGCACGGCAAATCATGAAAATCACATTGATCTCTGAAATCATGATATCAGTCTCAGAATTCCAGTTGTTAAAAATCCAAATATGATGATGATGCACATGGGACAAATCCAAAGTGGAATCACACCTCATTCGGACAATGTCTGAAATAGACATCAGTAAAATTTTAGACTTTAAAGATAGGGAAAACTGTGGCAATGGTTTGCTTATTCTCCTCACAAATCAGTCCTGGACTTGTGTTTATTATTGCATCTGCATGAATTTCTTCTAGGCACACAGGTCAAGTGCAGGTCAAATGATTTGATTAGACTCAACGTTGCCCTTTTAAATGTATCAGCCCTACAACAGATGTGGACCTGCCCAGGGTGTAACCACACAATGATGGGATAGAATTTGGCAGATAACCATGAGGAGAAATACGTATGGACAATGTATGAATGGACCAAAATCACACAGAGACACCTACAGTATTTATAGGATCTTTGGAAACCTTTTTTTAGCTTCAGATAATTCAGCAAAGACTTTCTAATAAGGAGTGATTTTTAAGAATGCTGTCTCCATTAATAATTTATTGGCTCCTTTGAAGTTTTGTCATCAAACATATGCTTTCTCCTTCTCTGGCTTTATCTGTGTCCCTCTTTCCTGCTCCCTCTCTTTTCCATTTCCCGCTCTCCCGTCTCTCTTTCTGCTAGTGTGCCTCAGGTAAGGCGCAACACTGATGACAGGTTATATAAATATATCCTTTCTCTGAAGTGTCAGACGTCTGTTTCTCCTCCACTGTTGCCTTGAAGCAAAGTGTTACATAAAATGAAACATTCAATATCTGAAAAATTTTGTACAAAGAACAGCAAAACCTCTCTCTTTTTTTTTTTTTTTAAATTTGTTGCATAACTAAGATGCTTTGTTGACAAAATGAAAATGTACACATTGGAACCTCTTTATCCATGAAACAAAAGAGCTAAGGATAAAAAAGGTGTTTTTTGATAACAGATGTTCCTAAAAAATCATGTTTCATGAGGAAATTTGTGATAATTATTTCTAGACAAAAGAATGATATAATGAATACAATTTTTATAAAAAATGGGGGGGGGGGTTGGGTTCCAACTGGTGGACCCAAAAGCGGAGGCCAAGACACTGATGCGGTATAAGATGGATCATTGTGAGTGAGGTAAAAAAGGCAGGTGGTGGTGGAGAGTGATAAGTGGGTCTGGAGAAGCATGAAGGCCAGAGACTGTTCTGCTGGTGGTGATATGAGAATCACAGGGAACAACAAATGTGGCAGAGAAGCACAGGGAATCTAAACAAGGAAGGCAGAGAACTAGCAGACACAGACAAATCACTTGAAAGCACAAAAATCACAGCAAGGCCCAGATAACAACCACTATTGCAGGTGGGATAATCTGGCACTTGAGTGTCAGGCAGACCAGGTTTTATAGTGGTGTGGCGATTGGTGGAATGAGATGCAGGTGTGCTCATCTGCAGCTGCTGGAACAGGTGGGGCACGCCTGAGGAGAAAACCAAAAAATAAAGAATTGAGAAATTATTGGCGCAATTAAAGAAGTAATAATTCATAAAAGAAAGATTCAATGATAAATAATTGATATCAAAGATTAATTATTAGATTATTAGGATGAGGGTCCAATGTTGGTTTTTGATATTTATATTAAATAATCAAGTCATATCTGACACTGTGTTGTCATTTTTGACAACTCCATGTATACATTTGTAAATATATTTGTTGATTATTAAAATCAGAGTATGACAACTTTATGGATTGTAAAGAGTTTATTTGTTGCTTATATTCTCATGTTTTGATTGTTATTTTAAGGTTTTTTCATCATTTGGTCTCACGAGGACGTTTGGCTGAACAGCACTTTTCCCGTCCTTCACCTTTAAGCAGCCTCTCTCGAGTCACTGAGTAGTTCTCATGTGTATTCCACCGAAGTCACCAGGTTTAGTTCTCAGTCATTCCGCGCTTCAGCCTCTTTATTCCAGTTCTTTGGCCGACATTTCATTATCTGTAAACGACACTCGGGCAACCAACTAGATTGCTGTCTGAAAAACCCACACACATCAGCTTGTCATCAGCCAACTCATCTCAGCGTGTCCCAAACGAACCTCTTTCTCCGCTCATCTTTCTCATTACAATCCCCTCTCACTCCCCTCTTTCATATCTCAGCAGGGTGCAAAGTCATCCCTCTCCACACCTCCCTCGGCTCGCATCAGTCTGTCTGGCTCTTGTCTCACCTCGTCCTCCCTCCAGCCATCTATCTCCTTCCACCTCCTCTTCCGCAGTCTCACTTTGAAAAAACTTTCCTGATCCCATCACATCCCTCTGCAGACTGAGCTTTTCAAAGTGTGCTTTGGAGGAGTATTGTGCTTACTTAGCACTTCCACCCTAAATTTTACCTTATTTTATTCTATGTTTTAGAGACTAGGTGCAGTAAGTTTAAGTAAGTTTAATCATAATCAGTTATATGTAAGTATTTATACATCATTAAAGATTAAAAAAAGAGAGAAAAACCCACCAGGTTTAATTGTAAAGGTAACTGAGCTAAATGAGAAAACCAACGTTGGCTTGCTAAGAAATAAAAAGTTTAGACTGAAGAGTAAACAAGGCCTTATGAATTATGGTTGACATATATGAAAATTCTGTTTAGTAATCATGCAAACCGGTTATGATTCCAAATTAAAATTCACAAAAAAGTGCACAAACTTGCAAAACATTAGCATCAGGCTAAATTATTAGTAGTTGATAGGGTTTTTCCCACTCACTTTAAACTACAACTAATACTAATTCCTGTAACGCATTTCTTCATGTAGAATCCAAATTCACCAAGAACTGGCAGGTAGTTAGGTCTCTTAAATAGCTCAGGATGCTACAGTGAATTCCTGTTTATACTGTGCCTGAACAGTGCTGCCAATGTTTTCTGCCAAATGATTTGCACCTAACTAAAGACTTCACTAGTGAAGACCTTTATAATGTATTAAATCATCCGTTTGAAACTAGCTTGTAGCTCTGGAAGAATTTAGAGAGAACTTCACACACAAAGTAATGAATATGTGAATAGCTGGTGCCACCCACTCCAACTGTCACATTTTTCTTTGAATATCCCTGTGCTGAGTCTCTATTTCATTAAAAATCTAGCCTATTGCAGCTTTTTCTTCTATTACTAAAAGCATGAGACTGTGGCAGCATAAAACAAGCAGGATGATTTACAGTAAAGGGGATGTTGGTCAACAACGTTGATGGGAGGCTTTATTAAGACCAGAGATGTGTAATATGGTTTATGCGCTCTACCAGAAATTCCCTAATTGGAGCAAATCACTTTCTTGCACACTATCATGTGCGCACATACACATATACACATGCGCACACACAAGGCTTCTTCCGTACTCTAGACAGATAATGTGCACAGAGATTTAATTCTGTAGCTGTCTCTCTGAATCAGATTGACTTGACCTGTGTTTGTGTGTGTGTGCGTGACTGTGTGTTTGTGTGTGTGTGTGTGTGTGTGTATGCGTGTGTGTGTATGGGTGTGTGTGTGAAACTCTTTGATCAGATCCTGAGGGAATAATTGCAAACTGCTCTCCTGCGCCAACTGTCACTGCACACACACACACACACACACACACACACACACACACCCACACACACACAGACATTTGTTATCAAAGAAAACCTAGAGACTTTTTTGAAAAATTACTCTGCTTCATTGTTATTGTGTTTTGTTTGCTTGGGGGAGATATAATTGTTCAGTTCATTATTTTAATTAATTATCCTTTCTTCTTTTCCAACCGACATTTCTTCCTCATATCAACCAATATGTCTGCACGATGTAAAAAGACAGAGAAGTTAAGATGGTCTTTTTAATGATGAGGGCGTGGGAGGGTTTTCAAATATAGGGGGCAAAAAATAAAATGTAATAATTAAATCTACATCAATGGATTTTTTGGCAATAAGCAGTGGTACACACAATGTAGGAGTTTGGAATCACTTGCGTATTTACACATCCAGCTAAGATGGAACACCATTAGTATTCATTTGAAGACATACTTTTGACCTGCCAGTTATTGTAAGTAAAATATTCACTTCCCTCTTAACTCTGTTTTAATTTCCACCACTTCTCTAGGGAAATAAATTGCTCTTTAGCTGTATACAAAGTTGTTTGTTTTGTTCTGTTTTGTTTTGTTTTTGCTGCCCAAAGCAACTGTGAACTATGTTGACAAGATGAGTAAGAGTGAACCAATACAGCAGAGTCGCAGCCATAAGGTAAAAAATGCTCTGTAGAGCTGAGTGCAACTGCTGCCTCAGTTGATATTTCTCTTTGCATTTGTCACTACGATCATTACTCCTTTTAAAAGTCATTTGACTCAATACTTGTATAAAAATATTAATTACTGCAGCTTTAAATAAATACATAGTACTTTTTTTTACACAACTGCTATCATAATCTTGCAAAATGAGTGGTTGTTTAAATCTGCTCAGATTGAGGTTAAACTCCCTTTTTATACTAACAATTGTCTCAATGTCCTTGGAAAAACATGGCACCTGTTCAGGAAAACAAGGCTTCAACTTAAAGCACTAGCTAAATTGTTTAATTGCAAGTGGCTAGCTAGAGGAAGTGAGAAATAGGGGGATGGTAGAGATGCTACTTGTTGTGTAGGTCTATTTTAATGCTTCAGAGGGTGACAGCACATTTTGAAATAGAAGATTCTCTCAGAGCGACGTTTTAGGTCAACTGAAGAAGTACAGAGTGGCAGGACATCCTTCTTTTCCAGAGGGTCCACCGCCACACTCATGATGTAACTTGGCGTAAGACTAGAGACTGGAGCGTGGGGGGAAAGAGGGGCGAAGGAGGCAGGATACAGAGAGAGGTAATACGATTTTTGGGTTGTATCTGTAGGAAGAAGAAGAGGAAAAGGGCAGCGTAAGCATGCTGAGCCAGCTGCCCTCCCTCACAGAACCACTTAGCTGATATTAAACTCAGATACGATGACTTCATCCATGAGCACTTAGCCGCTCAGCAGTTATTACATCATCAAAAAGAGGATATCATTACACACTCAGGGTGTGTACTGTTGTATTTTAAAAGGGGCTCTTACGTCAGAACAAACCTGAGTAATTTTCTGCAGAATGGAGCTGTTAGATGTTACAATAATTAAAATTATAAAAGCACTTTACCTTAAAGTTACAGTATGTAACATTTTTTCTATTTTTTTCTTATTTCAAGTATGCAAAAAGAAATCTTAATGTCGACAGGTGTTGTCAAAGGCTTTTATCCTGAGTCATTGAACAGGGGGGCAAAAATTGCAGAAATATTCCTTTCTAAAGATCTTTTTATTTCCAGAACTTGCATATTGTAGCTTACACTTATCAGTGCTAAAAATGTTTCCAGTGGTGATAATGTACTTGTGAATACACACACACACACACACGCACGCACACACACATGATTAATGCCACATGTTGTCATGTGGAATAAAAACTGCAAATACAGTAGTTTTTTCTCAGAACTTGCCATGTTTTATAGTAAGGTACATACATTTACATTTCAGCTGTCTTTGTGCTCACAGTAAGGGGGACAAAACACCTACAGTAAACATTATGTGGCTCCTATCTCTTCAGAGCTAACATACGCACCCACACATTCACACAGTCGTGTCAGCACAATCACTCATATTGAAACACACACACATAAATGCATCCAGTTAATGTCCCCAGTGCACTGTCTGTTCCAGTCTTTTCTCAAACCACCTAATTTAGGCTTTCTTGTAACAATATATGAAATACCACTTTTACTTACAAAACAAGTTCAACAAATCAACCTAAACAAAAGCAAATAAATAAAAACAATCTACATCTTAATGAAGAAAAACATTGTCATTATAAAATAAACTTTAATAATCCACATTTTTTTACAGCATTGCCAGATGTGGTTCATTCTGGTTTTGATGGACTAGGTTACTATTTATAGAATGAAGAGCTGAAGAAAGGGAAGAAGTAGTAGTAGAAGAAGAAGCAAAGGAAGAAAAGAAGAGTAATAGCAACATTTAAGACATTCTGCACTGCACACGGTTACCATGACAATTGGTTGTCGCCATGGAGATGATGTTGCATGTTACCAGGTGATTTTCGGTGACAGTCTTTGGGATTGTTTAAAGCTATGGGGTTCTTGTTGTCATGCCCCGCCCTCCACAGTGAACCCCAATAACTTCAAAGATAAATGACTGAATGATTTACTGAATGATGACATCACTTCAAATGACCCTCCCCACCCTCCCCCTTGTTTCCCACCCACCCTCACTGAAAGTCCAATGGGTACTGGCTGGCAGGACATTAAATCCTGCCCATCCTCATTCCATCCCTCTCTTGGTTGGACCTGATAGGGTATGGTTGTCAGATTCAGCGAACACCCCAGCAATTAATCCTCTGACATGGCGTGCCACTTGGCGATCTGGCGACGCGGATGGTCACAGATCTCCCTCCAGTGCTCGCCAGGAGTTCCTGCTGCCGATGTGCCCAACACCAGGCGCCCAAGGATGGTGTTGGGGCTGCGCGAGTTGCCGGCATCTGAGTCCATCAGCAGCAGCTCCACGCTGGTGTCCCTCAGGCCCTCGTCAGAGGGCAGATCAAAGACAAAGAGCTCATTGAAGACCGGATTGGGGGAGCACTTCTTCACATGGGTCTTCTTCTTGCACACGCGTTTCTTTCCATGGTACATGTTCACCTTAACATATGGATCTAGAGAAGAAGAATGACAGGAGCAGATGAAGAAGTGGTTGCAGTGGTTGCTGAGTGGCATATTGTTCCTGAGACTGATCAATACAATGATCAATAGAGCGGAAACGATGAATGTTAGAAATGAGGGCAAAGAGA
>CM029132.1:12395619-12448119 GCA_016859345.1 Istiophorus platypterus | reverse complement strand
GGAGTACTATATCGTATCAGAGATCTCTTTAGATATAAGAGATAACTCACATTCCTCCCGGGAAGCTACAAATGTGCATGGATGTATCCGATTCCACCTGGCAGGCAAAGAGCCCCCATTT
The DNA here is from genome assembly GCA_016859345.1 of Istiophorus platypterus. NCBI lineage: Eukaryota > Metazoa > Chordata > Actinopteri > Istiophoriformes > Istiophoridae > Istiophorus > Istiophorus platypterus. Next base: position 12,447,998 of record CM029132.1, on the reverse strand, counting down.
AGCAGAGCTCTGCGGAGTACTTCAGCCCACAAATCTATAATTACATTGATATCATCTCAAATTCCACCTGCAAATGGACAAATGCTCATGTACAACCAAACCATCTAGTACCAATCCATTGGCACTGCTCTATACTAGACCACAGACTTATGATAAGGATGCAGTTATCACTTTTTAGTCCACCTTTTACATTCACCAATACACAGAACGCAATGCAGCTAAACCTGCTGCCATAATACAAATTCCTTCCATTGCATTTAAAGGAAATATCGATATAATGTACATTTTGGGATTTCATCTCACAGCGGTGCAGATACTACAATGCATCACTATACTCCAAAAGGAAAGATTTCCTATGAGAAATTAAACTGGCCATTTGGATATTTAAAAAATCATGAACTTAAGCACAAAATAAACATAATCCAATTATTCAGTCTAAGCCTTGTTTGCTAAATGACAATTATTTCTGAGAGGCAACATGTCATGTCAAGATTGGCTGTTAAATATTGATCATATTGAATATGAATGAAATATTTTCAGGAAGAATCTTCTGTTTGGTAGACTAAAAAAAAAAGATCATAAACTGAAGCAAAACTTATGAAAGAAATACAAAAGAAAAACCAAAGGGCTTCCAAGGGTCCAAACTCACAGAGGTCCATTTGCAAACAACTGCAGGCCTCAGTATCAGCCTGCAAATGCTCAGTGTTACAAAAGATACATGTATAGTCTCTCTTTCTCCACAGAGGAAGACACTTTCTACCTGCTTTCTCAACTGGCTTCATTAACATTAACATTTTTCTAATATATCTAGAGACAGTGGAAATGAAGAAGAAAAATAATATGATGCATTTGCATTTGGAAGAGTTTGAGAAAGCTCTATAATTAATTATATTCTAATGAGTAAATGAATTTCAGAATGATTATGTACTGATAAATATTTTAATACTGGAAGCACTTCAGTTATCGTTTTATACATTTCTATAAACTGAATGGTTGCAGTACTTCTAGGGGCTAGTGAGGCAGGCACTGATGTTACAATGAGAAAAATGATGAGTCATTAATGGAGCAATAAGTGATCTTGGTAAGTTCAATTGCATTTGACTCGTTGCTATGGCAGATTTCCTGCTGCAAAATCAGTAACAACTAACTGTGTATATATATATTTAATCCCAATGATTGAACTGAGATGAAATCATTAAAGGACAATACTTAAAATGAGGGTGATATTGTTTTTAAAAACAATTATAAAGTTTGGCTGAAGATGATTAGAACAGAAAACATGAATTCAAAGGATTCAAATTTTTGGATAGTTCCAAATCTTACCTTGACATTCCTCTTGATGATCTCTCGGCTCATCAGGACACGCCCCTCTGACAGGTCGATCCCAGACAAGGGGACGAGGGTCTCCCCAATGACCTCGTCACGGGAGAACCTGTCAAAGCTGAGCACCATGAAGTGAAGGGCCAACTCAGACACTCGGGCCAGCGGGATTCCGTAGAAGCTGAAGGTCTCGTCAAAGGCGGGGTCCAGAGTTTTCCTCAGGACTCTGGTCTTCACCCGGTGCTTTTTCTCCGGCAGCAGGGTCAGCTTGATGTAGGGGTCAGAGGTCAGTGACTGTTCATCAGTTGGAGTCAGGCCATGGGCTTCCTGGATCAAAAAGTCAAAACAATCAATCAGTCAAGACTGTGTGAAACTATTCTTCTTAAAATTTCTTCTTAAAATGTATCCAAAAACTGACACACCTAAACACCAGCCCAAACACATACATTACCTTAATATGGACAATGAATGCCTTCCTCTCGTGCTGGTACTCTAGGGAGAAGTGAAGAGTCCCTAACCCACCCTCCCTCTCCTCTCCGTGGGGCTTGTCAACAGCTGGTGTGGGCGCCTGGCTGGAGAGGGTGCTAGATGGTGAAGGGAGGTCATGGCGATCCATTACCCCGGGCTGAGTGAACCCTGCATGGGGAGATGGCAGCTCGAGGTCCGGAGAGCTCCGCACCTTCTGGTGGTGGTGGTGAAATGGTTTGGTGGTGAAGTTGCCATTCAGATCCCGCTTCTCCAGATCAAGATGCAGAGCCGGTCTGGATCCGTCTGGACTTGATGCGAGTTTACAGGTGCCAGTCGGACTCATCGGCAATGCAGTGTGGCAGTTTCCATTAACGTCAGTTTTACTGGTGTCGTTTGTTGTTGTGGCGGCAGGTGCAGCAAACTTTTTCTTGCCACTGAGGCTCTCTGGATAGATGTCGACACCTTTGAGCATGTGCACAAACTTGTAGGGAGGCGTCTTCTGGGATTTGGTGTTTTTACGCTGGCAACAGATCCACGCAAAGGCTGACACAGTGAAGACAAGGCCAAAGACACTCACCACAGCTACACCTACTGGCACTGCCACTGCGGAGGAGTATAGAGAGAGGGGGGGTGGGGGGTAACTTTAATTAACATCTAACCACACACCACAACAAACCCTTTGGAACAAGCAGCAGTAAAACAATGATACACAAAAAAACTGTTCATACTGCACAACCTCAACAAATTTTATAGTTTGACTGAGGCAACTGAATCCATTTTGTGTTTCAGAATGACGCAAGCTGTAGTATGGAGTCAGAGGCAGATTAAAACAACGATAAATCTGTTCAACGCTGATGAAGAATCATCATTACTGTGTTAAAATTCCAAACATGGCCACAGAATATCAACAGGAAACAGCTGGTGTAACTAATGAGCTAATGTAAGACGATTTAACGCCATTATGTGACTGGTCTGATTTTTGATGGCATAAAAATGGCTGAATGCAGTGGCACAAAGGGAAAAGCTAATGTACCCCGATGTCAATTTTTCCTCTTCTCTGATGTCCTTATATACATTTTGATAATGACAAGGATTATGAGGACTACCACCATAAACAGTCAAGTATATGGAGACCTACAATGTAAAATGGTTAGGGAAGATTTTTTTTGACTGGCTAACAGACTTTTAAGAGGAAACACCAGGAACAATCGATACAGAGACTTAAATTCATCTTAGATTATATACTGTAAGTATAGGCAGGGTGGTTCTTTCTCAGATCCCATATGTAAGTATGGCATAATAACCCAAAAATTTATGATAGGCCCCTGTTACATTTATACATACTTTTCCTACTGGAGGAAGACTCATCGAGGAAAGTCGCCAGCACTTTTTAATTACATTTTCTTTTCAAAACAGGGGTACTTAAAGGGACCTAATTCCTTTCAGTGTAAGGTACCTTTGTCTCCTAAAAGATCACCAAAGTGTTATTATGGAGACATATTAATGGGATATTTGCCACCGAATGTTTCAGTCCTTTGTTTCACAGCACTGAACCGTGACTCAACAACAATTAAGCTGCCTTTCTCATCAAGTCAGAGTTAATGGGCCTATTTCGGCGGAGGAAACAGAGACCATTTCCTGCAGTTAAGAGGGCAGCCCAGTGGAGAAGCACACAGGTTCACACCCATTCGAAGGGAGAGAGGGAGGGATGGGGTTGGATCGGTCGGTCTGGTGTATTCCACAATGTCTGAGATCATCATTTAATCAGTATTGCAAAATTTTTAATCATTTATTTACCCTTTTCTCATATAAAAAAAAGAACTTGTTGTCTTGGTGGTTCTATTACACAAGTATTGTTTACTATACATATATATATATATATATAAACAATAGGATTTTTACTATATATTTCATATAACTGACACAGGAGTAAATGGTGATCTTTCATAACAGTTTAACTTCTTTGCTGCCATTTCTGATCGTACAGGCCTGTTTGTAATTCATGTTCCCTATGGTTTTACTCTATGGTTATTATTCCTATGTTTTTATTTTAAGTGTGTAATCTCTAAGCTTGTTTTTGCAGTGATATTTGAAGGTGTGGAAACCACCTAAAATGCACTGCCCCTCATCCACAGGCACCCGTGGGTGAACAACAGGGAGGGACGGTCGTTTCGCGTCGTTGTCTGTTTTCTCCGCTTTTTCCCATCGTCGATATTTCGGCCTAAAGTGCTGATTTTCTGGCGGCGAACAGGTGGACGAGGCGGCGGGAGGGCGGCGAGGGAGCGGCTGAACCGAGGACGAGAAGAAACACGAACAGGTGCTTTCCAGGCTTCACCTGTGCCATAGTGAGACCTTCTCCGTTCAGATAATAATAATAATGATATTAATATAAATTATGAATGAACTTTTAAGCACTATTAATGTTAAAATACACACTTATTCCCACCTGGTTGGTTAAATTCCTGATAATTAGCTGTCGCCCTTAAGCTAGCCTCAAAATGGAGGCTGGAAGTCTCCCCCCCGAAACACGTTGTGTTGTCCGGCAAAAGGTTCAGGCAACACGCTGGACGAAGCCTTTTTAAACGAAATAATCGACTCTAACATGCCTGCAACCTACTGTGGTTATTATCCTTTTTAATTAAAGGAGTAAAAATTCAATGCAATAGCAAATTAGCCACTAACGACTAATAACGCCGAGGACTTCTGAGATGAGTCACGTGGAATAATGAACAACGCAGTACTTTCCGGCGGAGGCTGCCACCGACACGAACCCACACACCCACCCGTCGTCCCACCCGTGTCCCACCCGTGTCCCACCCGTGTCCCACCCGTCGTCCCACCCGTCGTCCCACCCGTGTCCCCTCGGCTGAACCACGGCCGCCGGGGCCGGGACTCACCGAGCTGAGCTCCGTCCTCCATCGCCGTCGGGGCCATGGTCGCTGTCCGCGGTGCTGTGACCGTCCGTCTGCCCCTCGCCGCCTGGCTCAAGGCGCCTGTTGTCTCCGGAGGTCGAGGTGAGGCGTATCCCCGCGATGCCTTGTGCTCTGATCGCCTTTAATAATGTAAAAAGGGGTTTTTGCGTGTAAGGCTTCAATAATTCAAAAATAAAAAAGGAAAACGCAGCCTTTCCGTGTGTTTCCCAGAGAGAAGGACGGAGAGAGGCTGTGTTCTCGCCCTGCTGCTGTTACTATGCGATGCGTGAGTGTGTCTCAGAGGAGGCAACACCCTGGTCCTCCCCTCTCCTCTCTCTCTCTCCCCTCTCTCTCTCTCTCCTCTCTCCCTCTCTCTCTCTCTCCTCTCTCCTCTCTCTCTCCCTCTCTCTCTCTCCTCTCTCTCTCCCCTCTCTCCTCTCTCCTCTCTCTCTCCTCTGTCTCTCCCTCTCTCTCCTCCCTCTCGGCCCACTACCCCCACACCCACCCCCCCATCGATAAGGCTGAGCTCATCAGTGTTGACGCAATAGTGACGGAGGCTGGCTGTGAAATCAGCCCCCCCCCCACCCCAGGGTGAAGCAGCACCACAGGGCTGCCAATTCCCCTGATTGATGGTTGGGGAGGGAATTGGTCTCAGTCTGTATCTCTCTCCTTCTGTGTCCGTGTGTGTGTGTGTGTGTACGTCCTCATCCGATAAGGGCCGGTGAATAGATGTGCTACAGCCTGGTCCTATCGTTCAGTAGAGTGAAGTGGTCATTTGGCTAATATAGTGATATGCAGTGATGCTTCGCCTCTAATATAGATTGGTAGTAATGGAATAACAGGTCAGTCTACTAGGACCAATTAATTTAATACTTTAAGTGCACACATTATACAATCAACTTTATTGTAATATTTTATTAGGTCTTTGTAATAAACTTTCCTAAATACTGCAGCACAACATTTAAGACTCACAGATCAATGAAGCACAACCCTCTGTCCTTTAAGGATATTAAAGAAGGCCCACTGACAACATATGAACCACTGTATCCTAAACTGCTCTGTTGAGTATGATAAATGTAAATTCACATGTAAGAAACGGTTTCACTTAATGTTTGTATCAGATTTTTTTTTCCATACAATGTTAATATAGTGTCATTTATGATGGTATATGTGTTAAGTGTTTATAATTCACAGTCCATGAACACAACTGAAAGGCAAGGAGCAGACAGAAAAGATATTAGAGGAAAGGAAAAGAAAAGAAAAACATTTGTAATGATTTGGAGAACTGAGGGGAATGAATGCTATGGAGTGTGTAGGTTGTGTGAAGGCAGACAGGATAAATTGTGTGTTCACTGTATAAATTATGTGTTCATCTTGCCTAACTAAGCTAGGGTCTGTGTATTTTTAAAAGAGTAATACTAAATCTTATTTTTAATGTGTAAAGTAAATGTAATTTGTCTTATTGTAATTGATATGGAAAAGTCTTTTTCCGTGCAGATAATACTCTGGCCACTGCCTACATTTTAATTCACAACACGTTTTCCAGACAAGTAATAAACGTCAACATTATTGAAAGTAACAGATAACTCAAGTCAAAGCCTGTTCTGAATAGCCAAATAACTTAAAATATAATATAATCAAATACTGACCCTTGGTGGCCATAGTAAAGAATGCATTTTCCCAAAAACAAGGCAAACTACTAGAAAATAGTATTATGTACACTTACACTCAATGAAAAGCAAACACTGACACTGAGAGTTGAAAACAATCAAGATTAGAGAGTGATGTCAAAAGAGAACTGCCAGAACTGGAGTTTAGAAGGTAAATGTCCAGAGCAGCAACAGAAAAATGGGAATAGTTATTAGGTCCCCCTATACATGAATGCTCAAGCTGTAAAGACATACAGCCTCATTTATGTAATTTTCAATCCACATTCCTATGTACAGTATATAACTTTTTATGTTAAGATATACACTGAAAATTACCTGAGCTGTTGATAAATGTTGAAATTTAACTAGTGCACATGAAATTTGCCTACAAATTTGGGCTACTCAATAAATTGAAAATAAAAGGAACTATTACTGTCTGTAATCCTAGAATATCTAAATCCAGAGTTCTAATCCAAATATTTTCTCTGTAAAGAGAGGGATGGTGAGTTAGCATCACCGTTGCTTTTAACAAAGGCCATCTTTACTTATTTTACATTTTTTTAAATATTCTGTTGGTGTTCAGTTGAACGAAATCATTAGAAATGCTTGGGCTCTTTCAGAGTTGCGAGGATATTTTTAAATCTTTATTGTTTTTAGGTGGCTCTAATAGTGGATGGTGCCCTATCTAATTGTGTGTACCCTATTTAATGGTCTACAAAGGTGAATGTGTATCCAGTTTTCCTGTAATGCTGCTTTCACTCTGCATTACAGTCTTTACATCATTGATCTGAATTACAAGGATCTGTGTCTTTGTAGACTATTACCAGGTTAACCATATCCTTGTGTCTGTTACAGCTGCTTCCGCTGTGAAAGACACAGGGCAGATAATGATCAGCATAACTGGAAAAATGAGTGACATCATGAGCTGCACAATATCTTGAACTGGAATTTTGCCCAAAAGTTTGTAAAGTGTTTTATGTCACAACATTATGTGATTTTTGCAATAGCTATTCTTGTAAAGTGGAAGTGCCAAATACTAGTTTCTGTAAAGTAAAATTGAGGAGGCAGTGTTATGACCCTCTAAAACGGCTCATTTCAAAGATGATCTAATATAATCAAAAGAGTCAAAAGTTAGTGCCCTGATGCTGCACGATTTAGGTTAGTAAGAAATGACTGATATTGTCTACATGCACAGCTTGAATGCATGAATCACTCTTTGCAAGCAGGTTTTTGGGGATGTTGTATAAAGGTGTTTAACATCTATACTTCATTAAAGTTGAGAATCATGTATTGTATAATGTGTTCCACAAAGCTAAGGTCATGCTTTAATCTGCTTCATTGATTAGAACCATGTTTCATCAGGGCACTGAGTATGAGATGGCTGCACCAAGGAAAACCATCCAAGATGACTGACACTGAAACAAAGAGCACTGATGTAGATTATTTGCAGATCAGGGTGTCTGTCATGTTCTTTTATTGAATGAAGTTAGTTGGCCAATAGTTGGGAGCATATTTAAAATTTAAATGAAATTTTTTGTTTTATTTACATCAGTTAATATATTTAGTGAATATAATAACCAACCAATAAGTCGATTATTTTTATCAGCTCCCTTTGCAACAACAAAGGAGCTTATACTGTGTTTTTCAGGTTTGCAGTAATTATGCACTTGATTTGTTAAACATGTAGAGCTTCCCTTTAATGGTCAGGCAGTCAAGATATAGTCTGTGTTCTGCTTCAACAGTAGCGGTCTTTGTGGAGTCTTTTTAAATGCTGGAGCTATTTTGTTTTTACTGAGCATTTAAGGCCTAAACAGCTCTTACTTTTTTGAATTTGCAGATTTGTGGATAATATATCCACCTTGCTGTTTCAGAGAAAATCAGAGAAAATTTCGAACCTCATCTGTTTGTGAGCATAGTTGGCTAAAAGCATCAAGTGAAAGAGAAACAGTCAAAGTTTTGATTTCATGCTGGATGTTTTATAACACTTGCATGTTTCCACACATGGTTCATGTTGTTGTTTATGTGAAAAAGCTCAAATAAACCTATTACACACTACTGTACCCACCCAGCACCAAATGGCATACAGACATAGTTAGTGCCTAGTGACTTGGCCTGACGGGCTGGCAAAGACCAAAGCAGAATTAAAAGGAGAGCTGTATTAGTCAATGATTTGATATCAGATCATCACAATGATGTATTTTTTCTTACTGAGACCAGGCTGCTTCATGGTGAGTTTGTTAGCTTAAATGACCCCCCAAAGTCATAGTAATACTCATATTCCCAGAGACACTGGCTAAGGAGGTGGAGTTGCAGCCATTTTCAACTTAAGCCTGTTAATCATCCCTAAACCTATAATCAGCCATGACTCATTTGAAAGCCTGATTCTTAGTCTTACACACTCAACCTGGAAAACTTTAAAGCCTGTTCTATTTGTTACAGTGAACCGTGCTACTGGACCATACTCTGAATTTCTGCCTGAATTCTCAGAGTTCTTATCATCCTTAGTCATTAGTACAGACAAAATAATTATTGTAGGTGATTTCAATATTCATGTTGATGTTAAAAATGATAGCCTCAGAACTGCATTTATCTCACTTTTAGACTCAGTTGGCTTTGCCCAAAGGGTAAATAAACCCACTCATTGTTTCAGCCACATCCTTGACCTTGTTCTGACCTATGGCATAAAAATTGAGCACTTAATCGTCTTTACACAGAATCCTCTACTTTCAGACCGTTGTTTAATAACCTTTGAACTTTTATTACTGGATTATACAACATTAGGCAAAAATGTCCTTACTAGATGTCTATCTGATAGGGCTGTAGCTAAATTTAAAGAAGTGATCCCATCATTGCTAAATTCACTGCCATATCACAGTATGACAGAGAACATGTATGCTAACTTTAGCACCTCTGGAATTGATCAGCTTGTTGATAGCGCTCCGGGTTCAATGAGGACAACACTCAACTCTATTGCCCCTCTAAAAAAGATGATAATAAAACAAAGGAGGTTAGCTCCGTGGTTTAACTCCCAAACCCAAACATTAAAGCAAACAACACAAAAACTTGAAAGGATATGGTGCTCTGCTAAACTGGAACAATCCTGCTTAGCCTGGCATGACAGTCTAAAAATACACAAGAAGGCCCTCAGCGATGCCAGAGCAGCTTATTACTCATCTTTAATAGAGGAAAATAAAAGCAACCCAAGGTTTCTTTTCAACACTGTAGCCAGGCTGACCAAGAGTCGTAGCTCGATTGATCCATGTATTCCTCTAGCTTTCAGTAGCAACAATTTCATGAGCTTCTTTAATGATAAAATTTTAACTATTAGAGACAGAATTCAGAATTCATCTCCTCCTGCCCTCTAATTTTTCCTCAAACACAGAAACATCAGAAACAGTAGTAAAACCCGATATATACCTAGACATTTTCTCTCCCATTGACCTTCATCAACTAACTTCAATAATCTCTTCATCTAAACCATTTACCCGTCTCTTAGACCCCATCCCAACCAGGCTGCCTCTATTAAACATAATCATAATCTGTCACTTATACCGTAGTCTGTACCGCAGTCTTTAAATTAGGTTATAATTTAGCCTCTTCCTAAAAAGCCTCCCTCTTTGATAAGTATGTTTTAGCCTATTAGACCCCATCTCTAACCTTTTTTTCTCTAAGATCTCTGACAAAGCTGTCTCAACCAGTTTTGTGCAGCTTTTCATAAAAATAACTTATATTTAGGATTTGGATCATCAGATTCAGGATTCAGAGACAGCACGCAGCACTGAGTGAAGGGTGCAAATGATCTATGATCCTACTAACCACATCAGATAAAGGACTTGTCTCTACTTCTTGTTCTTTAGTGCCCACATTTGATTATTGACCATATTACCAAAATCTATTTTAGATAGGAGCATTGGCATCAAAAAGGAGGAGCTGCTAGCTTGTTTTTTTTAAGTCCCTACTTATCAGATTGATTCATTTTCATTCACAATCAATAACAAATCCTCCTAAAGTTCAAGTAGTCATTGGAGTTCCACAAGGTTCAGTGCTCTTAGTTTTATTATTATATATATATAAGCTTCCAATAGCAATATACCCAGGAAACATTCCTTGAACTGTTGTTGTTATGCAGCCAAACCCCATTGTACCTACCAATGGAGCCAGAACCAAATAATTAGCTAAACTTCTAAAGAATAAATATAAAGAAGAAGATGATGACCAAAAAATTCCTACTATTGAACTCAGATAAACCTGAAGTAATTGTGCTTGGCCCGTAACACCTCTGAAACACATTATCTAATGACATGCTTACTCTTGATGGCATTGTTCTGGCCTCTAGCACCACTGTTAGGAATCTTGGAGTTGTCTTCGATTAAGGCCATATCCTTTAACTCCCCTGTAAAATACACTTCAAGGACTGCCTTTTTTCACCTTCATAATATCACAAAATTCGGGCACATCCTTTCTCAAAATAACACAGAAAAACTAGTATATGCTTGTTACTTCTAGGCTTGATTATTGCAACTCCCTATTATCAGGCTGTACCAATAAAACATTAGTCACATTGCACAGACTGTTTTGCTAATGTCAAAGTCCTACAGTCATACTTTCCTGTTGTGTTAGTAAATGACTTTGACTTTGCAGGATATGCAGGCAGGAGGTAGGTAGCTTTTATTCTGTACAGAGAATATTCTTGTAAACATATACAGACACAAACAGTAGGCTCACACACCATACACTCACACAAAATGCGAGAACTGCACTATTTAGCAAGATTACATAATTAGCAAAATCTTTGAGATTTTCATTGTATCATACTTAATGACCCTTTGATGGCAACATACTGTACAAGAAATGAATGGTTATATTTGTTCTGATAGAGTAGCTTTTAAATTATAACTTGATAACACACAAAAAGGGGTGAATTAGAGGATTCTTATCCCTCCCCTGTACCACTTCTCAAAAGTTGTACATTCCACCTTAATATACTTAAGGTGGAAATAACACTTCAAGGACAATGAAAAAAAATGCTCCTTTGTTTTCCCTTTGAGTGAATGAAGCAAAGATGGAGGAGATACTCTTGGACAATTCATCTGCTTCTAAGTAAGTCAATGAGGAGCACTTCACTGGTGTAAATAATAGATGGTTGTATCTCATTCAAGAATAAACCGACCCATTTTGTACAGACCACCGGAAGTCCATGCCTGACATTAAAACCAAGAACCCTTGACTTTTCTTCAGCTGCTTGGGTGAGCTTTCAAACACTGTTAATGCAGGACACGAAATGAGCGACTGATGCAGCAAAGATGATTTAATGTAAACTTAAAAAAAAATCTGAAAACTTGTAAAATAATGAAAATAAAATATATGTTAAACATATCTAGTTGACAATTGGCCTGTGCCATTTGCCTGAGGGATACGATGGTTTAACTGATTCACGGAAATCGCCTGTGAAGTATGATGCTACATTCGGCACATTCAGTATCTGTGGAGGGATTTTTGAGGTATAATCCATGTATTTCTATGTTTTAAAAGCTCAACACACTCACTCCCCGATGCAGACAACTTCACACACGGATACAAGCTGCAGGCTTCCCTGACAGTTCTGCTCCATCTAAAAGAAGCGCAGGCCACTGTTTTCTTTCAAATCTTTGAGTTCTCGCACGTATAGATTTTCACCAGACAGTTTTGGAAAAGTGATACCAGATTGACAGCAACTTTTTTAGGCTTTATTACAAAACAACATGACAAAAACAATACATTGTTAAGGTTGAAATCCACACTCACAGAACAAGGTGGTGGTGGCTTTCTGTCTAGTAAAGTCAATCCTGCAAATCAGTTTTTTATCCTTTTTTAATATCATTCGGCTCCTGTCTCAGTAACTGTGAATGTGAATGGTGACACATCTGGACAGCTGTCAGTTTCTTGCTGTGCATTGTCAAGTTTTCCACACCGGCACTAATCTGATAGGTGACCTGAACCTATCATCCTCTTGCCCTCTGTGGCAGTGTAGGCAGGAACAGCGCTGTCACGATCACTGTTGGCCACCTGAAGGGCTCCGCAGTGATGTTTTGGTTCTTTAGTCTCTGACAGTGACATCTCTCTGTTTGAAGCCAAGGACTTGGCGGTCTATGGCTCAGCAGTCCTTTGGTGCCTTTGGACCCATGAAGGTCTGGGATTTGATTGTGTGTGTGTCAGAGAGAGAAATAGAAATACAGAGAGAGGTTCTGAAAGAATCAAAGTGCACTTTTCTATCATAGTGCCATTACACGAAGAGAACAAGAGAGCAAACAATGACAACAGCAGTTAAGGGGAAAGACAATATGGCTTTTGTCCACAGACGTGGTCATTTCATCTTTGATTCATTGTAGCATTAGAATTGTGTAATATCATGCTCAAATTAATATCAACAGTCAACTTCAGATTGCTTATATTTACAATTTTATTTACACCTGATACTTTTATTTAGCTGTGGCTCTCATCCTGAGTGACTCACAATAAGTAGTCTATCCCAAAGCTGCAAGTTTTCTGTCGCACAGCTCTCTCCATACGTAGTGTGTCTCCCTCAAATACTTAGACATATACTTATCATATTTCTCTTGCATCTCTGTAGTCTCTCTTCATGCCACAGCTCCCATTCAAAGGCATTTGTCAGTAGCCACTTTGCATTTCTACCAGCAGTATTCAGTTCATTTGGAGGACGCATCATGCTGCTATCAATAGTGGTTTTATGTCTCCTTGTCATATCGAACTTTCTTCACACTGAGCCAGTGGTGCTGGTGATTTAAACATGGGAAAGCTGGCGAGCTCCTCATCCAGTCCTTTTATTCCTTCCCCTAACCCATCCCCCAGCCCTTCATCCACCTCATCCCCCTCCCCTAACTCCCTCTCTCCTCCCTCAGTCCTCACCCTCTCCCTCTCCCCTGTCCTTCCATCCAGCATGTCTGCAGCCAAAATTTCTGTGGCAAACTTCAGCCCACTGCCACTTGTGTTGCAGTTGGCATACAAGGCATTCCCGTGGCCATTGCTTGGGTTGCCGTGGATCAGGGTGCCGCTGTAACTGTTACCATGGTGACCACCATTACCCTGGTTGCTGAGGAGGGTAGTTGTGGTTGTGGTCGCCGTCCCGTTTCGTTTTTCGGTCAGCCGGAACCCCTCAGAGAGCAAGCTGGCACTGCTAGGGGACTGTGGAGTGGCTGAGGAGCCCAGTAGGTCCCGCCCCTTCTCTGACGACAGCGAATTGTCTGGCAGGTGATGGCTCTGGTGGCCAGCGCTTCGCCGCCGGGCCATGTAGTACAGCAGTAATACACCACACACAAAACCCCCAAAGAAGAAAAGGATGTGGATAGCCAGGACTTGACGATTTCCTGCTGTCGCCACTGTTCCACCAGCACTGGGGCCTTCTAGTGTCAGCTGATACGCTGCTCTTCGGCAGGGGGTGGGCTCTCTGATACCTGGCCCCACCTCCTGGAAAGGATGGACATGACGGAAAAGGAGAGTTACTTGAGTTGTTAGAGTTCACCTTGTTTTACTGTTAAGATACCTGTCTGTGAATATATATATATATACTAAGTTTACTTGGGTAAAGAAAATGTTCTTAAAACACCCACCCACCTTTTTAATCAACGCTTTATAAGAACAACATACATATTATGGAGAAACAAAAACAATAAAAAAATAGTGGGCAAAGAATACTTAGTGGTAGTGATAGTGGTAGTGTTGCCAGTTTTACCTGGCACGTGCAGATGTATTTTCCCAGGCTTTCGTTGGTGACAGTCACCTCCAGGTCAGAGTGATGCTGCCTGGTGTGTCTGTGGGGAGGATGTTCCCAGCTACAGGGCCTGGGAGAAAGCTGGACACATGGCAACAGGAGGCGCAGCCCAACGGCAACCTGCAGCTCCCTGATGGATGGGGAGCAACGCCCTGGAGAAGGGAAAGAGCAGGGCCACAGGACAGGGTTGAATAACAGGAGACAGAGAAACAGACCTAGAAGTGATAGGGTTTTTTTGGTTTTACCAGCATATTACACAGGTCTGAAATCAATGAAGAACTTAACATTTACAAACTTACCCTCCTTTATATCACATTTCCTCAAGGCATCGTCTACCATATCATCTGGACCAGGCCTGGACACAGACACACAAAATGTACTCACACTTTAATTGTTGTTTTTATCTTTACTACACTACGTTAATGTTTGCACTATAAAATATTGTGAGTATGTCTAGGAGAACCTTGACCTTTAAAAAGTTTGAAACAAAACTCACATAAACCCTTAAGAAATATGGGTCAGTTTTTACACAAAACTAAGCTTCTCTAACCTAATACAGCTGCTGCCTGCCTTTGATTTTCAATGCTGGAAGTCTCCCAGGTCTCTGTGATATTCCTGTAATACTCACTTTGTTGCTGTGTTCCTGCAGGCTTCTTCCTTAGGGTCCCACACACAGCCCAGTCCTCTGGCTCTGGCACACACCTCACATTTGGGATACAGAGCACAGCCTTCAGCCTGGACTCGAGCCAGAGACAGAGGGCTGCCCACCAGAGCCTGGCCCTGGAAACACAAGGAACCATTACAGATTCACTGAGCCATAAAACTTATGTTTCCTGGAAGTGCAGATGAATATATGCCTCAGCGTGTGTGTGTGTGTGTGTGTGTGTGAAGCAGGTATATGGATGCATGTGCTCTACCTTGTGTAGTAATATATTGTTAATGGGCTCTTGTGAAGTGAAGAGAGGAATCTCCCTCAGTATGGTGGCATTCTGGCCCACTACCTCCACCTGGTGGAGCTCCCCTCGGTCTGCAAACACACATGGTGAACAACATATCATTAATCAAAAACTTGTGTTTTTTGTGTTTTTTTGTTTTTTGTTTACATAATTTGAGGAAGGTCATACAACTTTGCTTGATTTTATTAAGTATCAATTCAGTCCAGCGAGACATTGCCAGAGACGTCGCTGCCTAGGTTCAACTTTCACAACATTCATCTGCATTAACTCGAGCTTGAACTGTCATTTTCGGTTTATCTCTCTACATCCCCACATCCCTCTATTTCCTTCTACCCTCTCCTTTCATCTTATTGCCCCCCTTCTGTCTTTACCTGTTCCAAGGTGCAGCACTGCTCGTCTCGGCTCCACTCCGCTGCCTGTCTGGGTAACAGCCAGCTTGGTGTATCGGATTCCCTTGCGGACCAGCAGGGGTGCTGCAGTAACACTGTTCTCCATCAGAGGGTGGTCTCTTACGAACGTTAGCACCTTGTCTGGGAGTTTTAGGGATGACTCAAAACCTTCAGCCTTTAACGCATTGTTCAAACACTAAAAAAAAGGTGGAGGGAAGGAGAAAAAAATGATTTATGGTTTTATGGTAGTATGGTTGAATGTAACAAAAGACACTGCATAAAGTATATGCACTGATAGATGAGATATGTGGTGGTATGGTTTAGTACCTGGCCTGGCCTCGGTGTTGGGACCGGTTCAGGGTTGATCCAGTTTTCGCAGGTCTTCTTCAGCTCTTTAAAGGGACCGTCCATCACTTTGCTGATGTCGGACAAACTGAAAACACATACTGCTGACAACTCCTCACGTTCCCTATGGAAAAGAAAAAGATGGTTAACATTTAGCCATGACGTTGTCACTTTTAGAGGGAGAAAAGGGGAAAAAGTCATGAGTTTTTTTCTGAGGAAGGGCTAGCTTAACATTTTGAGAGTTAAGTGAGAAGATCAATACCAGTCCTGCAGCCAATAGCCAACAGTCAGTCAGCTTAGCTTAGCACAAAGACTGGGAACAGGGGGAAAGAGCTAGTCTGGTTTTGTCTTGTCATCACTGAGAGGTTGCCAGAGTACTAAGAATCTTAGTACAGAACCTATTCTGTGTCAACAGCTGCTGCAGTGATATGGGGATTGTAAAATAGTATTATTCACTTTTTATTGGTTATCTGTATTCTTAGCATAGCATAAAGGGGGAAACTGTTTCCGATCTTTCTGCTAAACTAAGCTAACCAGCTGCTGGTTCTCAGCTTTATATTGAATGGACAGACACAGTAGTATATAAGCGTATTTTCCACTAAGGATCATTTCTATAAAACTTTCAACTCTTAAACCAGAGTTTAGTCAGATACTTTCCCTTAAAAACATTTTACAGAATAGCCTTTATTTTCATCTTTTGTTAAGATCAATATCATCTCAAAAGGAGGATTGCTTATTTTCACAGTAACACATGTCTGTAACAATGAGTCAATCTATATTCAGCAACCTAAGTTTAATATATGTTACCAGTAGCAATTCTAGTTTCCTTGAATTTAATTTTTAAAAGGCCAGGTTATTAGTTACCTCTCACTCATCTCACTGCTTCAGCATAACTTTATAGCATCATTACTGTGTCTACGTCCCTCCCCTCATTTTACATCTAACCCTTTACTTGCTTTCTCTCCATCTCTAATGTACCGTTACTATTTCACGGTGAGAGGTTTATTAGTGCGAAGAAACACAAAATTCTGCTCTGATCCCATATTAATCCCTCTTTCTCTCATTTTTATTGCTGGAACAGTTTCTTGCAATGACTGAAACAATGGAATAATAACTAAATATTAAATTGTGCATTTTCCAAAAACATACGATTGAGCCTCTGGTTTGCACTTACCACTGGGAGGTAAAGAGACCATAGAAGTGTGTACTGCTGGGGTCGCCTTGTGTGTTTTGCACAGTGAAAACAGCAGTCAGGATGTTGTAGCGCTGACCACTGGGTTTGTCCTCGCACACCAGCTGGGCCTTAAGGAAGGTGGTCCAACGTCGCTGCAGAGTCTTCATCCCTCCCACATCCGACTGAGCAGAGAGGGGGAGAAAGAGAAGACCAGTGAGAATTCACTCAAGGCAAATAATCAATCAATCAATCAATTGCTCAGTCAAGACGTCGAGTCACCTTGCAGACTCGTGCCACCCTGGGAACCTTGACTTTGGTGTAGAGGTCGTACTCTTTGGCCACCTCAGTGAAGAAGAAGTAGATTTTGTCGTCATCTCCTGTCGGGTTGCTGTCTGCAGACTGCTCTATGAAGGCTGAGCTAACGAACTCTGGGTCTAAAATACACACACACACACACACACACACACATACACACACAACTTTAGTTTTTTTTCTGTAGGAAAATATGATGAATGAAATGCAGAGTGAAAGTGTGTTTCTCCTGGAGTTACAGAAAGTTACAAGTCCGTGTGAAAGTTTGGGTGTGTCTCTCACCACTGAGCCAGTTGATGGATCGTTCAGTTCGAATGCGCTCCTGCTCAGGGCCTGTTGCCCGGGAGATGTCAAACAGCGTTCCCAGGAAGTTACTGGTGGCTGCTGTGTATAGGGTACCACCTAGACACACACACACACACACACACACACACACACACACACACACAAACACACATTGAAATACTGTAACGCCAAAAACAATAATGCCTTAGATTAGGCTGACACGCAGATCAACCAGGCAAAAATCAACCAGTCACCAGTCATGGTACCTACCTGCCATCACAGCTGTGTAGTGCTGACTGGGCTCAAAGGGACACTTGCCCTTCCCTGTCTCCATCTTCACTCCCCCGTCCTCGGCCTTCTCCAAGGTGAAGGAGGAGAGCTCCTTCAAGACGACAGGAAAGGAGAAAATTTAGGACTACGAGGGACACGGTGAATTGCAAAGTGAATAACGGTAGTTATAGTATGTAGATTTTTCATCTTCTCAATTAATTACAGTGAAAAATAAAACCACTAGTTTTCAATACAATGTCTTTCAGTTAGCTGTGTTGCTTAAAATAACATTATAATTGACTAATTATTTTCTCTTGGGCTAAAAGCTTAAGTGATCTTAGCATCAAAGTGCCTGCTGGGAAACATTACTTGCAATAAAGCATCTAAAAGCTTTTTTTTAGGCTGACTTGCACCTAACATTTCTTATAGAAAAATGAGAAAAGCGTCTGAAAAAGAAAGTCAAGTTTAAATGTGAATAAATACACAGCAGTGAGAGGATAATGGCGTGTGTGTGTGTGTCAGTGAGGTTTGTGTGTCTTTCTGCCCGTCCCTTTGGTGTGGGCCTTGGGTGTGAATGGCCTTGGAAACCTGTCACAGAGATTTATTTCCATCAATAAATGCTAACACTGTAGGTGCAAACACACACGGATACACATGTACGGGGACACACATGCAAGTAAACACACACCACTTTGAAATTACAGCATGCTGCAGCTGGGTGTGTGTCTGTTCGTGTGCTGTTGTGTGTCAGATCGTAAAATCCTCAGGCACAGGTCGGCCACATAACGTCTTACCCAAAAATGAACTCACACACTCAGATACAGACTAACAGGAGGATGGCCTGTCTCTCTCTCTCTCTCTCTCTCACACACACACACACACACACACACACACACACACACACACACACACACATGGCACACTAACCAAGAAAGCACACTGGGGGTCGAAGGCATAGGTGCCACACACGTAGATGCGTC
The DNA here is from genome assembly GCA_016859345.1 of Istiophorus platypterus. Taxonomy (NCBI): domain Eukaryota; kingdom Metazoa; phylum Chordata; class Actinopteri; order Istiophoriformes; family Istiophoridae; genus Istiophorus; species Istiophorus platypterus. The sequence continues at coordinate 12,429,170 of CM029132.1, read as the reverse complement.
CCGCTTCCAGAAACTCCAACAGGCGGATGTAGTTGTGGCAGTCCACCTGCAGGGGGACACAGGCACCCAAAATAAAAACAGGCTCACATCCAAGTTTAACATCAGAAACAAACAAAATATGTTTTTGGTTTTTTTTTACTGTTTGATTACATTCATTATGTTTGCAGTAGATAATCAATGGTTTTGGTTTGTTTTAGGATCATTTAACATTGTCTTTATGTGAAAGAATAAAGTTATTAAAGCAATCAACTTGATACACTCTTAAATATACAATGACTCAAATGTATAACTGTATTATGTATCTAAATTGATATTTAACAACAAAGATATGAAACAACTTGGAAGATAATGATGCAGTAAACTAATAATTATTGTTGTCTATGAGTATTTATTAAAAGTAGATCAAGTAGATATCTAGTTTTAAAACCAGAACCATGAACCAAAGTGCCCTAAATCAATCACACTGAGATTTAGGATAAAGGTTAGAGAGGATTCTGAGAACAGCTGGAGTATCATTGAATCTGTTTGGAAACTGGAGACCCCCACTGCTGGTAGAGACACCTGAGACCCCTAATGCTTCAGCAGAGAACAACCTTACTAATTCACACAAACACACACAAGGGCATTTAATCTGGAACCTAAGGCTACTCTTTTTCATGGATATAATACACAAAAAAAAACCCACGCCTTTGTGCTCCTTTGTGTGTCTCATAAATACACATCATAGATGATATTATTTGTTTAACCCTACATCATTTTTATCTTGCCACTTTTTGCAACTGTATAGTCTGTCTGCAGGTGTTATGGAAGAGCACTACTATTACACTACTACTACTATTACACTACTATACCACTTCTCTCCCTCCCCAGTTACCATGAAACCATGACACAGACGATCTTTTGTAAGCTTGTGTAAGTGTGTGTGTGTGTGTGTGTGTGTGTGTGTGTGTGTGTGTGTGTGTGTGTGTGTGTGTGTGAGCGTCTTTGCGTGCCATCCTGGATGAGCAGCAGGCCTGAGTCACCTTCTCCACAGGGACCTGATCCTCTCTGATGCCCAGATCATGTCACCAAAATCAGCCCCCACCACTGCCCCATAGACACAAACACACACAGACACACACACAAACACACACAGACACACACAGACACAGACACAGACACACACAGACACAGACACAGACACAGACACACACACACACAGACACACACAGACACAGACACACACACAGACACACACACAGACACACACACACACACACACACACAACCCCTCACATCGGTACAGCTCCACGTGAGACGGACAGAGAGCCAGAGAGAAAGAAAGAGAGCTCAGACTGGTAACAATGGGATCAGTTAGGGATTAGCTATTTCATTGGCCCATATTAACCTCATTCATACTAATACGCTTCATTCACAATCTGGCACGGGGTGGATCGTATGGCTCTATTATATTTCTATTTGAATCTATTCAATTCTATTTTATTCTCAATTACAATTGGGTCTAATTATTGTTTCTAATGTTAAAGGCCTTTGTGGCTTGTGTGTTCACAGTAGAAGAAATGTTTTGCAGCCAAAACAACAACTAAAAGAATTACTTACTGAGAGCGATTTAGCTATAATTCTCCTCTCCTCTGTGGACTTTCTACGACACATGGTGTTTCCTGCCACCAGATTTTGCACTCTGTAGCTTGTTCTGCGTATTAAAACTTAAAACACAATAGCTGGCATCTTCTATCACCTGTGTGTTTCTTTTTTTTTATTCTACCCAGTAAAAATATTATATTTAATATTAGATTTTCTAAAGGTTGGGATGAGGTGGATGGTTAACCCACCTGTGCATGGTAGAACAGTGTGTACCTACCATTTAAGTACAGGGTTGTTGAGGAAAAATAGTCTGTACCATACTGATGTTTTGCTCTGCCTTATGAAGAACTCAGTGATGACACTAAACTCCTGAGAGGTTGTATATGTTACAACATCTCTGATTTCCCCAGTTAGTAACACTCTGGTGATGGCAGTAAGGCGTTGTATAACCCTTTGAACTTGCTCTGATTTGTCCCTCTGAGTCTGTAGTTTTCGCATGATTCACCCACCCACCCTAACACACACACACACACACACACCCACACACACAAACACACACAAAACCCCAACCACAATCTACGTGTCTCTTAGTCAGCCTCAAGGTAGATTCCTAGTCTATTGTCCTGTCTGGTAACAAATGTAACAATGCTTCTCATCCTCTTCCACTGTCCATCGTTCTCCTTCCTGTTTTCTTTCCTGTCCTGTTCCTCTTTCTTCTTAATCCCTCTGACTCACATGTAATCTTATAATCTGGGAATCAACAGAAAAAACAACCCTGCCTCTATTAGCCTTTATTTCACCTTACTACCCTCTTACACTGAAAAGCAGAATAAGTCTCTGATGATGATAGTATAAATTAGGTCAAAGCTAAATGCAATTCTTTTCAGTACAACACTGACTTTCCTTTGGCTTTGTTTACCCTCTGGTTTGACCAAATTTTTACAGCCTGAAAGGTATTTTTCAGGTATTTTTTGGAATTATCGGTCCCTTCGATAAACTCCAGACCTTGCATTTCAATGCTGAATCTCTATTTCAGTCTGTTACTGCTCAGTACACTGTTAAACCATTGAATCAGGGAGAAATTAATCAAGTTGTAGCCACAGCACAACAGGACAAACAGCTTTAGAGTTCAGTATGCTCTATTTAATCAGTTTCCACAGACAGTTCCTGGACATCTGTGACTTCACATACATCCTCTCTTACTCTTTCTATCAGTCTGTCTCTGCATACACACTAACAAAGATGAGAGCTTGGCATAAGTCCCAGAACTTCCCATCCGATGCCTAACAGCATGGGGCCGTGACACAAACACACACACGCACGCACACACACACACACACACACACATGCAGGTTGAGTCACAACATTTTCTGTAGGCCCATAAAATCACACATTGAAAATTTCTGAGGCCAATGCAATAAATCATACTTAAAATAAAATCCAGATATTACTATATGACTGTAGGGTTGGGGTTTTATAGTTTTTTATAGCCACTGAATCCTTAGAGAATTATTGATTAATCAATCTATCAATAATTCAGTAGTCAATGACAAAATCTACAAAATCTAGACTCTACACTTAATGAATCCAGTGGATTTTCAGGTTGGAACTGGATCCAAAACAGAACCAACTATTGAAATGCAATCATGAATACTAAGGAGGCTCATTATAGTTGGAAGACATTCATTATCAGCCAAACAGCCCTTTCCTGCAGGGACTGATCTTAAAGTACAATCATTTTAGTGGTGGCAGTGCTTTCAAGGGTATTCCAGGATGTTTCAATACAGCATCATGACAGTAGGATTATAGGAAGAGACAGCTACTGTACAAACTGGGAGTCACGGCAAGTCTCTCCACTCCAGCATTAATTAGTGGTGGCTGCATGTTTCTTACAGCTTTAGGAACTATAGTGCTTAAGTATTCGCATCAATTACAACCATTTATATAATGACAAATGGATGCTGAGCTAAGTTAGACTACAGAAGAATGTGCAGGGACACACACCAAACACACACACACACACACACACACACACACACACACAAAGGCACGCATGCACACATGTACACACACGCACATGCAAACACATACACAGCTCTCACCTCTGTCTTTCCCTTTGCTACACAAGACCTTCTCTTCTCCTCTGGCACATCCCAAGTAATCTGGATCAAAAAAAAAGAGAGAATTGGATTAGTTACTGTCACTTACCCATCAATCTGATTAGTAGTAATGTCTTTTGTCTATTCCATATATCAGTCAGGAGGAAAAAAGTTACAGAGGTACAAAGCGAAAATGTCAAAAGTGGATGTAGTTGAGACAAAGGTCAAACCAAACTTCCAGTCTGAAACATAATGCTTGACTTGGTTAACCTATTTTTAAATTCATCTCTGTTTATGTTAAAAGAGGAACCACCTGTTGTCTGAGAGCTCACAGTATCTCTTAAAGCATTTAAAGTCCACTTCAAAATGAGTTGTGAAATAGTTTTGATAAACAAACATGATCTTCACACACAAACACAGTCTCCCTACATTGCGATGTGGTTTGTCCAGCTTATTGGTGTCCACCAACAATATGGCATCCCTGGCACCTAGGAACAGCATGCCTGATGAGCGGTCCAGCAGGAAGGTGCTGATGTTGGTCACACCCCCAAACTTCTTTGGATCCAGAATGGTTTCTGAAGAACAAAAAAAAAGAGAGAGAGAGAGGGGGGGGTGAGATTTTTAATATTTCAGACGACAAGCTCATGCTGCTGTCAAACACAGGATGCCACATGGATTCCAAAAGATGAGAGGTGGATGGATCTGAAGTCGACAGGGGACTGTGAGACGAAATCCAAAAGGAAACGAGATACATCTTTTAACAGCCTCCTCCTCCCACGAGAATGTGAGAACAAATGGTTGACAGGATAAGATAAATCATACACCACATTCCCAGCAAGAGGTTTAGAGAGATAAAGTGATGAGGGATAGAGGGATGAGAATAGGAGGCAGGGAGATGAGAGTAACCCTTGTTTCACCCTGCCCTCTCACAGTCAGAGCTAGAGATTAACTCCTTTAATCCCTCAGAGTCAATCTATTTTTTAGGACTTTTTTCTATCTTCCTCTTTTTACATATACACAGCCAACATTGACTCTGTTTCTCTGAACCATCCTTCCATATTGCTCTCTACTTGCCTCTATTTTTAATATTGCTTCTTACATATTAATTTAGAGTCAAATCCACTGCAGAGGAGAAACACAATATGATAAATTATGCACAATCATAATACATAATAAATAATGCATTATGCTTGCACATAATGTGTAAACTCAGCTATATTTGTTGCTTTAATCTCAAAACTATCAAAAGAACCAAGTGTGGGTGTTCATATCCCAGCTGCTGAGAGGAAAAGAGAACAGTTGTGCACTGAACTTCTTTGGAGTGCAGGTGGGAGAGTATGTGTTTATGTGTACACAGGCTACCTCTTTGTGTGTGTAGTCCTACATCTCTGACCTTCAATGACCCTCGCAGAAAACAAAGCCAAATACAGTCAGAGAGAGAAAAGAAAATTCACACGGACAGTATCATTTCCATTAAAGTGGAAGCAGCGATCGGTCTCTGAACCACAGTACATGCAAAGCATGCACTCTCAGTTTTGGCACAGACAACAAAGAAAGGAACATGTTGTGCAACGTTTAATTCATCAGGGGATAGATTAAATGCTAATGTTAATCATTAAAGCCTGTCATGTTCGTTTAACCTCAAACAAACCAAAAAGAGAAAAACACATTACATATCACTCACTGTATTTGCACAATCAGACGATGAATCAAACATGACTAATAATAGTGACAAAGCCTAAAACTATGTTTGCGCACACTCACAACGTAATATGAGATACTGAATTAATCACTGCCTACACACACAGAAACACTAAGATGGATTTAATGATTATCTAGTTAACCTAAAAAAATCAATAGCTTTGAAAAGCCAATAAATCACCAATAAGCACTTGATGAGCTGATGGTATGTCAGGAGCGTTTCCCTCTGACCTGGTTCAATTTTGTATGACTGGTTGAATCCTGAGCGTGGACAACATGTACCCTTATCAATCCGAAAATCCAATGTGTAATGTTTAAATAAATATTACAATACATACAGTCATGCACTGATTTAGGTGAGTCAACATTTATGTAAAGTTTGATAAAATTTGTTTATATCACCTATCATAAGCTTCTGGAAAAACCCCATGAGTGTATTAAATGGAACAGAAATGTATTGTATTATTGAAAAGTAAATTCAACTTTTAATTTGCAGAGGAAAACACATCTTTCTTTCAACAATGAAATAGCCCCAACTTTAGATATTTCAGTCTTTATCTCTCAATTAACACCATCGCCCTCTATAAACAAACACACTCAAACACACTCTCTTACTTAATATCCAGGCATCAAACTTACTAAAAACCCCATTAGTATGAGACAAGAGAACAAAGTGCATTCCCCTCCATACTGGGCTTTTTTCACTTACGGATAATATAGAAATCAAAGAAAGTGCACACATGCACACACCCTGTATTATTCTGCAGGTAGAGAACAGGAGGTGACAGTTTGACACAGTGTGACAAAATGGGAGCGTATTCAACAGCACAACAGAACGGAGGAGAGGTTTCTTTTACAGTGATAAGATGAGATCGTTATTCAAACAACATTTATGTATTCACCTTCATCAAGATAATTGCTAAGAGAAAGATAATTAGCAATTACTATGAGAACTCGATACACTTCACAAATTACATGAAAATCCTTTGAGGATCACAAATGGATGTTGGTTTGGCAGCCGTCGACTTAAAGGTCCTCTGTTCGTCTTATGGAGGATGGGAAACAAAGTACCATATCAGGATGTCCTGATAAATGGCACCGACCCGCCGTGGACATGGTTTTCTACTTAGAGCCTGTCTGTGTTGTCTGGTGAGGTGAAAAAAAGACCCCAGGACACTGACATCTGCCTGTAACTGATGCACAGACAGGTTCTCTCCCCTTGCCTCCTTCTACACTCCCTCATCCAGTCAGTCAGTGTGTGTCTGTTCCCCATAACATTTCACACAAATGTCGTTTCCTATTCGCTAAGAAGCCATCGGCTCAGCTAAAAGCCTCCAGGCGGTCAAACGGTGTGAGGGCTCCGATTCGCTCGCAGAGGATTTGTAATGAGGGAGGTCGCAGTGAGTTAGAGCAGATGCATATGACAGATAGAGGTAGACACACACATTTATTTTACTGTTCCTAAAATACAATATACCTATTGATGTAATGTGTGAATCTGTAAAGTGTCTGCATGTTGCCTATGATTAATATCAAAGTTTAGTAGTTTAGTAGTAGTTTAGTAGGTTAGTATCCTTTCTCCACTTATCTAATGAAATAAACACTTCCCTCCCAAATCTGTCAATCAAAGCAGACTTCAAATTAGACTTGAAGGAGATGAGAAGGGAGGCAATAAACATTTTATAGACCTCTAAGTCTCATTCTCTCTTTTCTTCCTCTTATGGCTTTACAGCCTGTTTCCTCATACTGGACTGATACACACACAAACAGCAAAGTAGACATGAGCATTGGTGACAGAGGCCAAAGGCAATGTCTGGATATTTGTCCTTGTAAACTGGTCTTTGGCGGCTGTGCAGGACATAAAAATACACAAGCACATATATATCTCTATCTCTATATATCTATATCTCTGTCAATCTCTCTCTCTCTCTCTCTCTATTATATATATATATATATATATATATATATATATATATATATATATATAAAATACACACACACGCATGCACGCACACCGTGACACCACCTGCTGGGCAACCTAATGTAGAGAGATGATTCCTAGAGATACACCATCTGCCCCCACACACACACCCCTCTAACCCTACACCTTACATCTCCAGACACGCGCTAACAAAACGCCTGACACATGGCTCAGAAAATATAACAGAACATGGAGTTTCTTGTGTTCTCTCCTTTTTGTCTTTTATCTCCATGATGACATACGTAGCCGTTTGTTTGAAGCCCTTTATGAATAAATTTGAGTTGGCATGTGTCACGAGGGAAGAAAAGATGCTCTGCAGGTTGGGTAAATGCCTCCTCTTTTGACAGCAGGAGCCTACAGCTCACCATGTATCAAATATCACCTCCCGCCTGTGTCTCTTTGTGCATCCATTCATGTGTGCACATGTGAAATGTGTATGTGCAGATGTGCATGTGTGGCAGTAACCTTATTAAAAGGACACATGTTGCAATAAAGAACAGCTTCAAGATTTTTTAGTGTATATAATGAAGTAGAAATGGTATGAAATGGTTGGCACCATGCTTACGATGATCATCCATTTTGTAGCTGCTTAACATAAATTACCTTTTAATGATTTAATGATTCAGCAAAGGTCAAACCATGTTAAAACATACTCTTTGCTACACTAAATGGAACACCTTTCACTTTGATCAATTATTAATCTGAAAATATTGATTTGTGCAGTTTTATATCTGAATGTTAAGCAGGGTTCTGTTATGTGAGTGAATAAATATTAAACATATAGCAAGTACCTAACTAAAGTGCTTCCTAAATGCTGTGACATAAAAGGGGTGTAACTGGGACAAAAGAGAAAAAGCAGGATTAACCAGGAAATGAGGAATTACACATTAAAAATGATTCGGATTAAGTGTCTGGAAAACCTGGTGACCTTCCACATGCTGAAATAAAATCACACCTAGGGTATAATTTTAAAAAGCGACTGGTGTGAGTATAAATGAATAAGTAGTCCTAAAATACAAAATCCTCTCCCCTGCCATGAATCATTCATTCATTATACATTAAACATGACTGAGAGGCAGCCAGGGAGAGAGACCAACAGAGTGTGTGTGTGTGTGTGTTTGTGTGTGTGTGTGTGTGTGTGTGTGTGTGTGTGTGTGTGTGTGTGTGTGTGTGTGTGTGATGTCCATTAAGGGTTTAATAAACTGGCTTTTGCTCTGGGGGACCAACCGTGGTCTCTTGCTGCAGGGCATTGTGGGATTGGACCAACCAGGAAGTGATAAATTATACACCTCCTTTCTTCATCTGTCAATCACAACTGACGGGATGGGGAGAAAAGATGCAGAGGGGCACACATATGCTCCTGCCCCCCCATACACACACACACAGACACACGGACACACACACACACACACACACACACACACACACACACACAGGACAGAGACAGGACACAGCTGCATGATCTGCACAGTCCCACACTCTGCAGATACACACATTTATAGCCTTATCATCCACTCATTGCCAATTTTCAGCTGCTGCTTCCTCCGAATTGTTCACTAGCAGTCGGGGGCAGATGTACTCCACAGGTTAAAGGCATAAACCAGTAGATTTTCCCATTAGAGTGTGTGGCCATTAGCAGGCTCCCATTCTCCTGCCTAACACTTCAGAATGTATTACGATGAGCAGACATTAAGCATCATCCAAAGCGAGACAACCCTCCTGTCATTTATACAAAGCTACAGAGCTTAAGTGTGGTTTGTAATTAGAACTATTATGCTACAAACAATTATGGGCATGGCTGATGGATTTAGTATTTCAGATGAATGACTGTACTGCCATTTTTAGTAAAAGTACATGTCTGAAGCCTTATCACTCAACATCAAGGCACGGTTTAGAAAACGAAACTGACTTCCACCGACTCTATTCTGTTTATGTTGCACAGATATGATGAGATTTCTTATTCATAGTGGCTTAATTTTAATATGATTTACACTAACAAAACAAAGTCTTTTCCAGCATCCAGGCAATGAAAATTACTAACACTGAACCCATGTGCGTGTGTCTGTAATGTTAGGAACAATAAGAAGGGGTTAACCTAAGCGGTTCATTGTCTTCATTTTGGTGACAGAAGTCAGCTATTCAGGCATATCCTGTGGGAGGCAGTGTGCTTCAGAATTTGAAATAAAAAAAAAAAGATAAATAAGTTGGCCTGCGTTTGTTGTTTAGACAAAATTTCCTCCCCAACACCACATGCTCTTTCCCAATTTTGGATTGACAAAACCTCACATAGTTTAGTTCATTGCACATGCGACAGAGTGAGTGAAAAGAGAAAGACGAGCCTTCTTGTGCAGGGGTCATGGTCAATTTCAGCCTCTTTTCAGTCAATAAACGGTTCTTACAGACATCAAAGCTGTGTGTTTGCTAGATCTACACAGAGGCTGGTGGACATTTAGCCTGTTTGCATCGGTCACAACATGCCAATGTAGCTGAATGCTACAAAGGCTAAAGCATAACATCTGTAATACAATTTTATGTAGGGAAAACACATGCAGTTAAAAATGGTTTATTCCTCTCAAGTGTTTACAGCTGTGATTTGGTTTATTTACTTGTAATCGTACAACATCCTTGGACAAGCTATAGATACCACATACTGTCAGATCAGAGCTCATAGACGTAGTCAGATTCCTGGTATCTAAGTCACATTGTGAGTTAGAGGAATCATGTTTCAATGGGACCACCATTGCACTATAAGATGATAATTAGCGTTACATTTTACATGGAGGCCTGAATGTCAGAGCTAAATTTTAAGCAATTTGGTGTAATATACCAAATATATCACAGGGTATTAGACAAACAGACCATAAAGAACAGTAGGGTCACCCTTAGCTCATAAATGAGTACACAAATACATCAGAGAGTCTTGTAGCAAGGTCCTTCTAACAGCCCAATTTTCCTTTGAGTTAGATATATTAGAGCCACAGCAAAGCTCTCCCTGTGTGCCAGCGTGCCTGCAAATTTCATCTAGTCATAGATAATAGTTTGTAAGACCTTTTATGGTAAATTCAATAAAATGTAAAACTAATTTCAGTTCTGAAATGAACATCTAAATTAAAAAAAAATGTTTGCCTATGAGAAAAAGGGTTCAGCATCTGTGTGACTGGGTGGCTTTTTCAAAAGAAAAACATAATGCTGAGAAACCACACAGCTTTGAGGAACTTTAAAAGGGAGTTAAGGACTTAAGGGCTGTGTTTAACAACAGTGTAGGTGGCTTTTCATTGACATCATTAAAATGCAAACATTTCAGGACCTACTTTAGTATGTGTAGGGTAATGGAAAGTTTTTATGTTATGTAAAAACTATTGGCAGTGGCAACATAAGATATGATTCCCTTTTGTGAGAGCCTTTGTAGTTAGTTTAATTTGCAGGTTGAGATAAGTCCCTCTGGCAGGCATTAAACCTGTCTATTTAGTAGTAATGCAACCATAAATATTGGTTATTAAGTAATATAGGGTTTTGGTACACTTATAATACTATAAATGTTACTAAATTGTAGGGATTGGTTCCATTTGAACAGATCCTTGCATACCACGTATTTCAAAGGTTTAACAGCTAGGCATAAGTAGTCTCCTGCTTCTCTGAAATGATCAGCCTCAGTGTGTGTGCAGTGGAAACTCTGCATCCAACTTGTGTGAGATGAACACTGGATTACGATTAGCTCCTAGTCCTGATGTCACATAATCCTACTTATGCATAAGCTCAAACATCCAAGTGAAGTAACAATATGGAAAACAAACTTTGAGTGCAGGGGGCCTTTGAGCATGAATAAACCCACTAGTTACAACTTATAAAACCCATTACAAGGAGTGCTTTATCAGAAAATGGTACTCACTTTATAGTTCATATCGGGCCATCCTCCCCACCACACAGAGGTAAAGACACTGTAAACCCAAAATGACCCTGATGCACAATGTTGGCCTTCTGAGGGAGGTGGGAGATTACTAGGCATTGTGAAAAAACCTTGAGAGAGGAGAAGATGGTAACCCCGAAGGAGATGTAGGAGAAGGAAAGAAAGCAACAGAGAGGAAACGATACAAGGACAGAGAGTAAAGATGAAGGGGAGAGGGGTTGCAGGGTGCAGGGGGAGGTCCAAGGCTGCAGTGGCTGATTGCCCACGTCCTAACGTAATGCTCTGCTACTCTTCATCTTGGTCTGTGTCTTTTTATTAGTCTCTGTTTCCTCTTGGGGTGTGCTGCTGTGTGCAGTTGTGTGCATTTCTATTTGGATGATTTTAGATGAATAGAACAGCAATAATGATGGTACAGGAAAAAACAAATTCCTTTGTGACAATCCACATTGCTATATCTTTAATGTGCTCGCCCCCTTCTCCCAGTTCCCAACCTCCCACCCCCCACACACACACCCCTCTTTCACTCTGGCTCTGGGTGATAAGCAATAGCACTACTAATCAGGCTTGGCCTAAATTCGCCCATGCCCTGCAGGATTAGCATGTGCATGTGCATGTGCATGTGCTAGTGTGTGTGTGTGTGTGTGTGTGTGTGTGTGTGTGTGTGTGTGTGTGTGTGTGTGTGTGTCAGCATGTTGGTTTAGAAGCTGGCGCCTGCAGCATTCACCAGCCCTCACACAGGAGGTGTGTGTGTGTGTATACGAAGCCCAGAGACTATGTGTGTTTGTATGTGTGTGAGAGAGAGAGAATTTCTGTATGAATGAGTCACTGAGTCAACACAGTCCTGTTATTTTTATCTTACAGTAAGACTGTACTGTGAGATATAATGAATCCAGTTGCATAATAAAAATATCTCAGCATAATGTCCTACACAATTATGAATAATATAAAAGACTATTAAGTCTTTCAGATCTTCATTGTATAGGGGAAGAGAGAGGAAGACGGAAACACATAAAATATATTTTTATATATTTAGTAAACCGCAGTATTGACCTCTTGAGGCAAGAGAGAAACTGGAGTTGATTTAATCAATATGTTGTTTAAATAAAGGCTGTTATAAACCTTGAAATCTTTGAATCATTATGAAATTATTATACTTTAATTAGGGAAGATTGTGTTTCAAATAGTAGAACTACAGGTAAATCTGTTTGGAAACCTTTATGAGGCAAGTGCAGTACAGCCACATCTCAAACACACTCTAATCCCTCACTGTGTTTAGGCTCTGGCTACTAGACTGAGACCAGACATTGAGGGAATCCATGTTTCCAAAGCCAAACAGAGCAGGAGCAGCCACAACATGGATTACACTAGAACAGTTGCTCTGAACCTTTTTGGCTCATGACCTCTTTAAACAAAACAACATCTACCTGTGACCTAACACACCCGACCATGGCCTTAGTACGGACATGAGAAGTTCATCCGAAGAGTAACGTTTAACCTCTCATAATGTTTCATATAAAAGATTTGTTGTAAGCTGAAGAACAAAAATCTAAGAACAAAAATCTAAACACCCAGCTTGTGTTATGTGTTCCCTTGTGCAATATTGTTGCTACGGATGTTTTCCCTTGGGTGCAGAGTAAACAACAGGAGACTGAGTGAAAAAGGGGGAAGGAAACTGAGTTAAACAGACAGGAACAGCTTGAGAGAGAAGTGACCAGGCCAAGACCAAAAGGTCTTGAGATTAACCAACTTGTGCCAACACTATGGGAACCATACCAGACATGCATCTTCACACAGATGCTTTTCACCTGACTGTGTTTTGCTGGTGGCTGTTCTAGGCCAGTACACACCAGGGCACGTGATACAAGCTGGTTTACCACAACTACAAGTGAGCTCGTGTGCACATGTATGTATCTGCGTACCACACAGTAAATGGGGAACTGTGCAACTAAAAAAAATGATTCGCAAAGATAATCCTGCTGGACCCCACATATTTCTCACGATACTTTCAGAAACCAAACAGTTCTGCATGTGGTGACACATTCAGGACTGTTTCCACATGCAAGTGCTGAAGCAACAGCTGGTCCGTGTCACATGCGTGTCTCTGGTAACCTCAGCGGCCACAGACCTATGGCCTGAGCTTACATGTTGTTCGAGTTGGAAAATCAATAGGACCCATATGCACACAAACCAACAGGCACATAGTAATGCTGTAGTCTAGCTTTTAATCAGTACTTTTCCACATCACAACTATTTTGAAAGGGAAAAAGTTTAATGTTTGTTTTCATATGGTTTTACGACAGAAAAGCCAAAGGCTCTGAGTTAATGTTTTTAAGCTGAATGTGATACCACCGATAGTATCCTAAAACCCACAAAGACACAGTGGGTGACCAGTAGCCCCATTTTGATGACAGCAGAGATACCATTGCTGTCAAATGATGACTAAGATGGGTACTGATTGTGTGTCTGTGTGTGTGTGTGTGTGTGTGTGTGTGTGTGTGCGTTTGGTCACTTGAAAAAAAATCCCATGACTTGCCTTAATTGTGGACCCAATGGTTTAATAATTAACAAAGCCAATTTGTTGTGAAAGACATAGAAAAAACAAAATACTAAAAAGAATGATGAAACCTAGAGAGTAAATGATACCAAAAGTGGGGAAGTGGTGATGACAGCAGAGCAAAAGTGGAGACAGAGGGGGCTTTGGCCTGAAAGCATGTTTAAGTGGCAAACTAGCAGCTTGTCCATTAGTTGTCCAGATTGTAATAGAGGCTAACAGAGAAGGGAGACTGAGAAAAATCAATAATAGATGCATCAATTAGCTGCCTGCTGGCCTAGGTCGCGAGTGATGAGGAGAGGAGAGGGGAGGAGAGGAGAGGAGAAGAGAGGAGACGAAGGAGAGGAGAGGGGAGGAGAGGATCTCTCTGATCTCTCAACACAACAACGATTAGCCTTTATCTTCCCTTCTCCTTCTCTGTCATTTCTTCCCATGTTGAACTCGGTATCTCAGCTACCCCCCCCCCCCCCCCGTCTATTTCTGACCCACTCTTGATGTCATCACTTGTTCCCTGAGGCAAGAAGTGGAGGTTAAAGGTCTTGTCATTAATAGCAATTTGGCTCTGTCTCAGACAAATGGGAAGAAGGGGTGACAAGAGGAAAGAGCGGGTTATTGAATTGACAAGAGCAAGTGGGAAGAGTAGTTCCAACATCGACACTAATGACTAATGGCAAACGTTTATGATAAATAAGTGTGCGACTGCCAAGTCTAATACCTCAACATGTGGGAGAGGAATGGAACGAAAGCTGGAAAAATTAAAATGAGGAAAAAAAAACACAGGGGCACACTGGTGTTGCACATATCTAACTACACACAGTAGGAAACCAAAAAGGTCTTCCTCGCATCTGGTTAGAAAATATCTCCAATCCACACAGCCAGCAGGGGAGGCCACAGAAACACACATACACACACACACACACACACACACACACACACACACACACACACACACACACACACACACACACACACACACACACACCAGGTGACTCTACATCCAAGATACCACAACTTAACTCTGTAATCACACAGACACACTGCTAAATGCGTTCATAAATTTCTGCAACATTTGTTTCCGTCCTTGAAATCACGTGCCATTATAGAAACCCGGCCCTATTACCATACCCATCACATCCAATGCCAAGGTTATTTAGGTTTTCACTTCCCCCAGTATCTGTTAGCTCCAACTCACCATGTAAAGGCAATTCAAACAAATGTGGGAAAAATTGCTCGCAAAATGAATTACTTCATTGTGCACCAGTATTAGTGAGAAAATAACTGTCCAATCAGAGCAGGTTGTGTATACTAAATGCTTTGGTACTGAACATTAGCACTGAAATAGAATCATGAGATGCAGAATCATCCAATATGGATGTAATTCAAAGAGATACTGGGCTGTAAAACCACATTTATAACGTTGCTTCTTTTAAAGTTGATGGATGTGTTGAAAATTACACTTCTTGACTCCATGTTGCCTCCATAACAGCCTTTGTGTTCATGATGTCTGGGGCTGGGTCCATTCTCAACAACCAAACAAAGTGGCCTGTGTGTTGAACTGAATTTGGCCACTGGCAGACAACAGAGATCAAAGCTCCCAACATTTAACCACTGGCCACTGACTAACCCTGAGGGGATGTGTGTGTGTTTTGGGGAGGCTTTGTGTTTGCCAAAATGCTTAAAGCCTTCATCTCTGCAATCTGAACAAGTGCCCAAGTCAGTGTTTTAGTTGGAATGGAATGTAGATCCTCTTTTGAACTACCCTTGAAAGTCTATCAACACTATTATATTACTTATTATTATTCAACAGTGCATGTAAATCCATCTCTCATTCCCTCTCTCTTTGCTACCTGGCCATGCTCCAGGTACAGTAGTTGGTCATCGAACCATGAGCCTCTGCCAGCGCTCCCAGTCCCAGGAAAGCTCGCCCTGAGTAGGCATAGAAGCGCCTTAGCACCTCCCTCCTCGCCCTGGTTCTCCAATCAGAACAATGAGCGCATTGTTAGTGGGACACTAGCGGCTCTCACATTACCAAAAATTACTGCCTCTTCCAGCACTGTAGAGTCCAAGCTTCAGCCTAACTACTGCCTGACACAGCCGGTGTCATACAAACACACACCTCACCATGAGGCTGTCATTGTATTTATATTAGAAGTTCCACTTCAGTAGTGCTCATCAGACACTGACACAAACATGACACTCTCTTTGACCTTTGACCCCTCTCTCCATGCAGTCTGATCCTTTCACACACTTTTAGCGCCACAGGAACTGGTAACACTTTGGAAGCAGTACTACTGTGTGTGTGTTTGTGTGTGTGTGTGAGTGTGTGTGTGTTTGTGTGTGGGTTTGTGTGTGTGTGTGTGTGTGTGTGTGTTTGTGTGTGTGTGTGTGTGTGTGTGTTTAGTGATAGAGGGCGGATGATAACCTTGCAGCTGCAGAAATCAGTTTTACCAAACACCATGATGAAAACATGGAGAGATTCCAAAACAGAGAAGCAGAAAGAATGAGAATGGGAGGCAGAGAGAGAGAGAAAAGGATGCTTGCTGGTAGAAAAACAAAAATTCAGCACTTCCTCCTCTCTTTTGCTTTTTTCCTCTTCCATCTTTTTCCCTATTATCCTTCTTTCCCTCCATACTTGGCTGCTTTATCAAGGTCAGCTGGATCACAATCTGTTTTGAGTCTCCTTCAAATTGCATTTGTTAGCAGTTCACTACCTCCCTCACTGTGTGTGTGTGTGTATAATGTGTGTGTGTGTGTGTTCAGACTACTTTTAGAAGCTACTTAGCATACCACCAATCCACACAAGAGGAACTCCATGGGGAAAGAGAAAGAGTTAGAGGGAACTGGAAGAAGAGAATTGGGGAATCAGATTGAATAAAGGTGGTTAGAGAGTTAAAGAAAAGGAAGGAAAAGTGATTGAGTGGGGAGGGGGAGAGAGAGAGGTAGGCAGGATATGGTGAAGAGAATGCAGAGTCCAGGTAGTGGTGAGCGTACATAACAAAGCCACCTAAACCACCTCTGAAAAACGTCTTTTGATATTCCCGGATTTCTCTCTCTGGAACTATTGAAGAAAAAAACGCAACCAAATGAAAATAGTCCTACAATAAAGACTGTTGTGGGAATACTGATCCCACATAAAGTACTGTTATGTGCTTCCATTACTTCATGTGCCCCTCTATATGTGTGCTTGCTAAAATAACAACTTCCATTGATGTGATACATCAAGGGGCTTTAATATAGACATTATAAAGAAGGCTGCGTATTAGTGCACCTGAATCAATATTCATCCATCATTCACTTAATCTAATGGTGGCATCGAAAAAAAAAAGACTTCAAACTGATCTGAACTCTGTTCGTTTCTTTCTTAATGAGGAAAAGAGTGTGGATTCTGCTGCCTTCATCCTGTCCCTGCCATGTGTCCAAGTATCTAACATCAGCTATCAAGCTGATGTCCAGAAGCACCAACAGGTGGAAGAGATGAATTAGTGTGCAGACTCTCCCGCTGCAGACTGTCCCTAATTATCAAACTGGAAATCTCCGTCCTATTTACCTGAAGCATCTAGCACTGACAGTCCATAGCAGCACTGAGAAATATTCTGGTCTAATAGTTAAGATTTATGAACTTCACTGCCATGTATGATTTCTATCCTATTCTATCTATTTGGATTACACAGTTTTAACATAAACTTGATGTGATGAATATTTATCAGTCAAAAAAGATAACAAAAAAATAGTGGGATTAATGTAAAAGTACTAAGAAATGTGTTTAAAATACTTGATAATTAGGTTCATACAACATAAACCGGGTTATTTTGTGGTTATTGTACTGAGAGAGAGAGATAAGTGCAAGGTGGAGAGACACAGTGTTGACTAGGGCCATTTTCTTACTTTCCTTTTACAGGCAGGGCTGCAGTGGTTCAGGTTGTGTGTGTGTGTGTGTGTGTGTGTGTGTGTGTGTGTGTGTGTGTGTGTGTGTGTGTGTGTGTGTGTGTGTGTGTGTGTGTGTGTGCGCGCGTATGTGTCTTAGGTGATATATAGCAGTAAAGGTCGACAGGTTAAGTGCTCTGCTCATGTGAAATGGGTGCTGGTGGTCCCTGTATGTCTGCAGAGCAGATAGCTGTATCTGTCCTGAAGGCAACGCTCAGGATCAAGAGCTCAAACCGAAAGAGCAGATGGAGCATTATATATCATGCATCACTGTTCCAGCCATCAGTCTTTTAAAGGTTTATTTATCTGGGCAAGTTGACTTAAAAGCACACGAAAATCTAGGACCAGGAGTCATATGGGAACATGATTACCATTATCAACAACCATCACCCTGATGATGGTTGCTACAGGTGATGAATATGAAGCAGTTTGTTTGGTAATGGTCTGTAAATGCTCAACTGTAAATGTCTTGTATAGCCTAGATGAAGAAGGTACTGTTGGCATTTCGAAAATGTCAGTTGTCCAGGAAAGGAATAAAACGCAGCCTTTAATTTGGCATGACATCTGGGCTCTCTAAAAATGAAATTTTGGCTGGATTTTTTCATGACCACAAACGTTATGAATCGTAATATGTAATCTGGCTGAAGCAAAAGCATAAAGTAAAAACTCTTCAGCAACGAAGTGCTTGGAGATTTAAGAAATCAAGAGAGAGAGAGAAGGCCAAATCAAAAATGCTTCCATGTATAAGATGAGAGCAAATATTGCATGAGAAATAATCCAGGTGCGTAAATCTTTGTCTACCTTCAGGTTTGTTGTTGAGCTGAACGACCCAAGGGCCACACCTCTTACGCACACAGTCATGTATGAATAAATCATTTGTTGAAAGACATGAGGGTGTGTGTATGTGTATGTGATTATGTGTCACAACAATAGGTCAGCACAGAGCCACAAAGGAAGAACGCCCTAGTATGTGTCTATCACAGTTACTATTCTTAATTTATTCATTGTCTGCCAT
This sequence comes from Istiophorus platypterus, assembly GCA_016859345.1. Taxonomy (NCBI): domain Eukaryota; kingdom Metazoa; phylum Chordata; class Actinopteri; order Istiophoriformes; family Istiophoridae; genus Istiophorus; species Istiophorus platypterus. Next base: position 12,410,408 of record CM029132.1, on the reverse strand, counting down.
GGGTAAAGGCTATTGAATCTGTTGTGTAACCGACCAGGGGCCTAAATATGCATAAGACAAAGTGCTAGTTGGATTGTTTAACAGCATCTGAACCCAGATCAGGTGCCTCCCTGATCTCTCAGACAAAACATTTGAGACTAAACCCCGACAAGAAGGATCTAGTCACAGCATTGAGGCTTTTTGGCCTCTAAGTTCAACCTCACCAATGGGAGCACATTAATCATTTTTGTTATATCGGTACAACAAACCACTTAAATCACTGACAAAATGGCAAAACTTGGAACTAACCAAAAAAATGGAGAGGTTTCCCACAGACACATTTTTAGAGCATGAGGGTGTTTGTACACTGGCATGATCCTTATCATCAGATGTCTGGATGTTGTAAGTCACTCATCTGTGTTTGTGTGTGTTTGTGCGTTTGTGTGTGTGAAAATGCTGATTGCTTTGTGTTTGTGTGTTCACATCAGAATGACCCCCTTGTGCTATCACGAATCCCAAACAATTACATCTGTCTGTGTGTATAGCTTGAAATGTAGGTCTGTGAGTTTGTGTGTGTTTTTCTGGTTTAAGAGGATGCCGTGACAGTAGTGAGTATCTATGTTGAACCATTATATTCTAAAGAAGGTTATTTGTGACAGGTGAGAAAGCAACATATTGTCACATACCACACACACATTTGTACTCCACAAACACACAGTTTATACACATTTTAAACAGAGAGCTTGTGAGCCTTGTAGAACTTCATACCCTAAACACACACACATGGGACAGTCCATGCTAAATAAATGATTTGTATTATTTCCACATGGCTGAAACTCCTGTGCTGATTCACTGCACTGTGAGTGAGCTGGTTAACACACACACACACACACACACACACACACATACACACAGCAGAAATCTCAAAGTTGTGGGTAAACACACAAATACAAACCACACGTCTGCTTGCACACACTGTTAAGTTCCACTGAAACATTAAACATGAAGCATGATGTTTTCCAGAGCTTACGTTTCATGTTAAAGTCAGTTAGAGCATTTCAATACAGAGGGGGAGGGAGGGTGTTACAGGGTGAGGCAGAAGTCAGCGCAGATTGTTCATATGAAACATTTAAAGTGAGGCAGGATTAGGGGTGAGAGGACGTTCAGTCAATGATCAGCCACTGCGCCACAGCTTTGAGGCCTGTTGCCGCCTCAGCATGTGATGAGTGGCTGTTGGTCAGTGTTTTCTTCTTAATTCATTTGAACACTGGAGAGATTCCCATTCAAATGTATTTGTATAGCGCCATCTAATACAAAAGCAGTTCAAAGCACTTTACAAAAAAACAGAATGAAACAACAAAAATATACTCCTACACAGAAACAACCATGCATGCGTACATGTAAACACACACCTACATACACATATATTGACAAATATCATATGCAAATTGATATGCAAATTGATGTGCGTGTTAAGGAAAAGCTCAACTGAATGGGAAAGTCTTTAGTTTGGATTTAAAAGAACCCAGCGTTGAAGTAAGTCTAAGATCAGCAGGCAAACTGTTCAATTCTTTGAGTTTATGAATACTCAGAGCCATCTCACCAGACTTAGAGCGTGCTCTAGGTACACGGAGGAGATCATCTGGGATGGTATATTTACAGCTTTATTGTCAGATATGTACTATGGAGCCAGACCATGAACCTCTTTATAAATGAAGTGAAGAATGATCAACTGTATCCTAAAGACGACAGCTGGCCTACTATGATTTCAGAGAACTGGATTATTGTGGTCTTATCTTTTTGTCCTGGTTACAACTCCTGCAACTCGGTTGCAATCTATGAATTGTTTTGTTTGGAAGGCCCATTAACAGAGAGTTGCAAAAGTCCAGCCTGCTCATGAAAAATGCATGCACAAGCTCTCTGCACACTAGTTCATATTTGTTGGAGTGGAAGTGTCCAAGTGTGACAGTAAAGTTTTGATCATCATGGCAGGATTGGTACCACTGAAGAACAGAACCAGGCAGACCCACACAGTTTCTGTGCCTTTCGAACAGAATCCCATGATCTACTATGTCAAATGCTGAGCTTAAGTCTAAGAGTATTTGAAAAAGGATTTTTGTTGTCGCTGTTGATCTTCAGGTCGAAAACAACTTTTAAAGGGCAGTTTCTGTGCTATAAGACATGTGGAAGCCGGACTGGAATTTATTATAGATATTACTGTCTGTAAGATGGTAGATCAGTTGCTGTTGTACAACCTTCTTGATTATCTTACTATCAGGAGGCTGAGGTTGGAGATTTGCCTGCAGTGGCTAAGTGAATTTGGGTCTTGGTTGTTCTTTTTTAAAAGTGGTCCATAGCAGGGTTTTTCATGCAATGGGGAAAGATACCCATCTGGAGAGAATAATTAAAACAGATTTAAAAAGGATGCTGAGAGTGGAACAAGGGAGCTAGTAGAGGACTTAAGTTGATTTATAGCATTAGTTTGATCAGTGGATTACACTGTGCAGAAATATGTGTGTCAACATGTAATGGTGGAGGTATGTCTTGGCAAGCATTAAATTAGAAGTTGAGATTAACACGTCTGATGTAATTTCTTTTTAACGTCTTGAATTTTTAAGGTCTTGGAAAATATGACGATGTCGTAAGGGAGATGAGCTCATCGGGGCTGGGAAACTACAATTGTTTGGACTTTGGCTACAGAGAGCCTGTAGAGAGATATGGATATTAAACAGACAAAGCGGGTTCATCCAAAAGGTGCTATCGAGTTGCATTATGGGGAATGTACGATCTAGTGTTTTTGTGACTTAAAGCGTTTGATTATAGCGTTGAAATTGTTAATCAATTAGTATATCCACAGCAAATTTATTGGTATCTACTCTGATAATTGATTTATCATCTGTCATTTTTTTTGCCAGACAGACTTGATGTCTCTTTTTTTTGCTTGTTTTTTATATGACTGTAAAATTAATAACTAATATTTTAACCATATATTGATCCCTTCTTCAGAAACCTCTTGCATTTGTTATTTGCATCCATTCAGACTCAAACCGAAGGCAGCAGCAAATAGTCCTCTATCAACTGTATAAAGGTAAACAATGAACTGAAAACTACGAACACACATGCATGTTCAAAATGCGAACGTATTACGCACTACAACTAAAACCCAGTAGTCCCGCAATTAACATTATCTCTCATATCCCTCTCTCCGTCATTTGATTAATGTCTGACCAGAGATCAATACTCTCCACTCCCACATGTGGGTGGATGAAGAGCATCAAGACTTTGTCATTCATTGCTTGAGTGTACTGTTTCTACTCTTAGATACATGTAAGTTTGAGATAAGAATCTTTTATTGGGATCTGGAAACTCCAGACACAGACACTAAGTAGTCTCTAAAACCCTTTAGACATGTCTGCTTTAGCCTTCTCTGCTACGGGAGATACTGATGTCACAACACACACACATTAGGCTAAAAAAATCCTATATTTGCCTGCAGGATCAAGATAATGTAGGTCTGACATTTAGAAAATATCATCTTTAGAGAGGAAGTGTGGAAGATGCAAATAGCCGAATATACTATACTAACACACACACTGGGATATGTTAGACGGATGGTACATTTAACCTCTGAAGCATTAATGCTGTGTCTATAAAGGCCACATTATCCATAAGCACCCCCCTACACACACACTCAGATGGTTTGAACAATCAGATAGCTGCATTCATATCTTCATCTTACTTTTCCCACTGATACTCTTCTCTTCCTGTAGATAGGTAAACATGCATGTCATTCAGATGTTCACCGTTTTATACGTGTACAATGTGTATCTATCATTCTTTCCCGTATGACTGTTAGCTTAGCTCAGTATAAAGGTCGGAAACAGGGAGAAACATATATCCAAGCTATGTCCAGGGGTAATAAAATCCATATACCAGCTCGTCAAAACCCGGACAAAGGACAAAATGTGAGAAACACAAATTAAGTCTAGGGGGGTACGCGCTGCACTATTTCTTGACTGGACGCAGTGAGTTTCCATAGTCTTGTTGCCACCACGAGGTTGGAGAGGATAATCTAGAAGGTTACTGCACTCAACCAAAAAATAATAGGCACATAACGCCCATTAAAACCACAACCTGTGGTGGTTATTGAGAAAATCAACTGTCCTCTAGATGTAGCTTTGTATTTAGTGTACAGACATTTAAACAGTATCTTCTCATCTAACTCTCCGCAGCAACGCCAAATAGCATTTTTCCCAAATTTTTGAACTTATTCTTTTAACAGCTACCAAACCCTATATGTACACTGTATTACAGGATTTGGAATAATGTGTTAATATGCATGCAATACAGTTACAGACTGAAAACTATGATCAATATAAGCTGAAAACGTTGGAAACGATATGAGATTTTTTCATGCACATATTTATCTTGTAGATAGGCTTTACCCTGAGAGGCTCAGTTACAGTAGATGCACAGTAGATTCTGCTTACTGTGCACAACAGCAGAGATTATTTCCACGGGCTTCAATTAAGGTTAACAGAATCCTGACGCATACAGATTGAGAAGAGCACCAACACAGTAACACACACGCAAAAGAATGGACACTTGAAAACAGTATGTCTAGTCATTAGTCATGTCAGAGAGGTTACCTAAATCCATTTATCTGTCCCCTCACCCCTTCTCTCCCTCCCTCTCAAACACACACACACACACACACACACACACACACACACACACACACACACACATGCAATGACAAAATGCTGACATAGGTAGAATATTCCCTATGTCTGAAGATGAGATTCCCACTTTCATGAGTCCAGCTCCCTAATCTGATTTCATATATCTCCCTCTTTTTTTAAAAAATTCTTTTCACTGCCACACTCTTGTACACAGACACACACACACACACAGTGAATTTGCTTGTGTATGCGCTTGTGTGCATCTTTGTATGCTGAGGTCTAAAGGCCATTTCCCACGATGCTCTGCAGCTCCAGGCTCCTCTGTGATGTCATCGTCACTCTGGGCGACAAGGGGAAGTATAGAGGCAGGACTTTCCTTCCTGACCCCATCTCTAATACAATGGAGACGCACACACTCTGTTGTTGGTAGGGCAGGAAAAGCTCACAGACTGATTTATGCAAAAACTGGGTTTATGTAAGTGTGTGGTGTGTGGTGTGTGTTTCATGCTTTATGGATTCTGATCTGCAGTTCATGTGAAAGAAAGTTAGTACATAAAAGGAAAAAGACCTCAAATGTTAGGGTTTCGATCATTTCCATATGAAACAAGAAGTAGGACTGAATCTGATGCACAGATGGCCTTGTAGTTAAAAAAAACTAGTCAGGAAGCAGAAGTTTAAGGTTTTGAATAAGTTTTTTTAACACTGATATGTCTTGGTAACATGAAACAAAAATAATGAACCAAAAGCAAAGAAAGAGGCATCATTGTCTGACTGACATTTCATCTGAGGGGGAGTGAGGTCAGATGCTCATTTGTCGTTCTCTTGAACTGCATTTCATCCACCTCTTTTTAGAAACTTGAACTGGTGCAGGAGTGCCAATATGCACAGGGTCACACACTCGAATGAATATATTTTATTTTGTGAAGGTTTAATTAAAAGGTTTAATTTTGATTTCACAGGAGAATACCCTGAATTAAAAAAAAGAATGAAAGAAACAGATTTCACCTAACTTTGAATTTCCCAGCCAAACAAACAGTTTCTTGCAGTCAAAAGATGCTGACCACTATAGTTTACAAGACTCAATGAGGTCCTCAATGTGTTAAGAATAGCTCTCGAATTGTTCTAGTAATAAGCTGCTGAATATTCATCAGTACCTTTAAGTAAGTACAAAAAAGGGGAAGAGTGTTTGCATTGCAAAATAGTCCAAATAAACACAGAAACTTACAAAAGTATCAAACAGAAAAAAACTGAACTATTAAAAAAATAACTAAAATAACAAGGCTCTAGTATCATGTAGACACACAATCATACAGATACAGAAAATATCTAACTTCCACAAATCATATTCACTAGGATAAGGAGAAAGACTCTCTCATACATACATAAATACATACAGTACACTTGCCTTTAGGCTGCTATGGAGAACCCATGTCCCCAGGTACAATCCGCCCCCTCACTTTTTCCTGCCAGTCATACACACCCACAAGACCTGCTCGACAACTATACAGTGTGTGTTTGTGTTTGTTTTGCGAAGGATTAAAACTGGGTCAGTTCCGAGATTGGGGGGAAATGACAACAAGCCAGCTGCCAAGAACAAGAGAAGGAAGGGTCAGGATAAGACATACGTAGCCAGAAAGCTACAGTTTAAAGCTGCAGTGATACAGTTGTACTGTAGTGCAAGGTAGCAAAGTTCATTAGCCTGAGTCTTTTCATGCAACTTCCTCCATGTCTTTCCTCCTCACCACTTTGCAACTTAAATGACATTCTGCAGCAGGTTTTCACCCTCTTTTGTTCAGCCAATCTTATGAACTATGCTTACACCATCAACTCCGCCTGAGTGTGAGATGTACTTTCTATAAATTAGATGTATTGGTTTGTTGTTTAATTTGTTTTCTGCTTAGCATTAATAGTTGGAGAAAGACCTTCCCAGATATTCTCTACTAAGCTTTATTATATTGATTTTAGTACTTAGTATACATGAAATCAACATATTTTACTGTTATATACTAACAGGAAATGATTAATGGATCAAAAATTAAGAATTTTTTTGTTTTTTGACATGCTTGTGGATGTGTTGGACCACGATACACAGAATACTTCCGTGAGTCTCTTTTCCAGGATAAATGCACTATGTATTTAAAACCTGCTTGGAATTCCTAAGTAGCTGGGGCTTGTCGGGGCCTTACACAGCCGGATAGGAAGACTGTGGACATGTCTTATGACAGAAAAAAACTCTGACAACTTCATCTGTGTGTTCCTCCAAGAAGAAATTATTCAATTTTATAACTTAAATTTCATATGGGGGGGGGGTCTCCCATTGGTAGTTACTTGGGGGGGGGGTCATAATCCATGTGTCCTGTTGAAATGTCCTTGAGGTAACCCTGAATAATCACATTTTCACTAAGTATAACAATGAATAAAATAAGTACTAAATTTATCAAAACATTAAATGTCAGAATAGAGCAAAAATGTTTAGAAAATACAAGCATGTTGCAAAGCAGGATACTGTTTCTAATACGGCACTGACCAGTATGTTGCTCTTCTCGTTATGGTGCCGCAGATCCTCTCATTCCTTCTCTGATTGGTCTGATGTGTGTTTGTGAGCACAAAGGAGCATGAGTCAGCACAGTGCAGCATCACAACACGAGTGATTTACGCTCCCTTCAGCTGCCTTCTGCAGCAAAAGTACAACCCATAACTCCAGATGAGCGAAAGGAGCTCAGTAAAGTTCAGCAGGGTAGAAAAATAAAAGCAGGAGCCAGGACTTTATAAAGTATTGAAAGGATGAGTCTCATTACATCTTCCCTTAGCCTGAGGAGACACTGTGTCAGAACAAAAACTCTGGAGAGCTGCTGTGTCGTTACATAATCGGCACTAAAGATCAGTCATTCATGTGTAAGGACAGTGTGTGTAAGGCTGGGGAGCAGAAACACACTCATAACAAGATGTGTACATACTTAACAAAAAATTCATAGAATGTGTATTAAGTGCATGTCTCTTTCTCTTTGTCATACACACAGACACAGCAGTGTATTGATATTGACATGGACGGCACCTGCTTCCACTGCACACCTAACTGATGTTGACCTTCCAAATAAAGACAGCAGATCTCTCCCATGCTTTTAATTTCCCTTCATGTCTGAGCAAATAAAGATGTGAAAAAATTGATTCCTCACTTATTTCTCTGTCACTTTCATTTACCTCTGAGGAAAAAGGTAGTTTCTTAAATTTAAATCTGCACCTCTCTTTCTTCTGCCTCCCATACCCCACCCCTCACTGTGATTTCCCCTCAGCCACCTCTCTTGAACAGGGCCGGCTCCATCCACTGTGTGAGCCAGCAGGGGTGGTCGCTCTCATCTAATAAGCCGCTGTCATACAGATTAATGCCTGCTGATGATAAGTCCCCCCCCCCGGATCGGGTCGCACCAATCGTCTACTTGATTAAATCCAAAGGGAGAGACAGAACGGGTCAGACAGCTAGGGAGAGCGAGAGGGAGAGAGGGAGAGGCGGATAGAGAAGGAGAAAAACTCTTTTCATCGGTCTACAGGACATGACAGCTCGTCTTGACTTCCTGCCCTCATGTCTCATCTTTTTCCTCTCATCCTATCATTTTCATTTTCTCCCAATGATGACAAAATGTCATCTCTGCCTCTCTTTCTTTCTCTCTCTTCCTGCTTTTTCTTATCCTGATCCTTCAATCCATGGGCAAAATTTCAAAACTATCCCTTTTATCATTTTCTCCCTTTTATCTCCTGTCCTCTTTCCAGTTTGTTGCAGAATCAGTTCACGCCTTTCCTCTCTTATATGGCTATATCTTGTTATTGTAACCATAAAACACACTGAGTGGTGGAAAGTACATTTATTCATGTATTGTACATAAGTACATATTTGAGATACTTGTATTTTACAAATGTAACATTAAAATGCTGTGTATGTTAATGCATCAATAATAAACCAATAATATAATTCTCCAAAAGGACAGATTTTGCATAATGGGTGCTATTACTTTTAATACTTTGAGTTTATTCTGTGGATAATACTTATAGTGAACCTTTGAATGGAGGACTTTTACTTACAGGCTATTTTTTTTACATTAGAGCAATACATCTTTTACTAAAGTAAAGGATCTGAATACTTCTTCCACCATTGGAAATTTTAGTGATGGAGAATAAACTTGCCATTGCTATTTATTTACACTATTTTATGGAAACTATGTCTAAATCCAAAGCCAGTGTATCAGTCGAGCTCTAATGAATTAGCTAAATACATTGAAAATCAACATACTAATGATGTGCTGTTGAGAGAAAAGACTCACTTCAGAGGTAACAATAAGAGGGTCTCAGCTAATTCAAGCTTCTGTGCCCCCCCCCCCCACACACACACCTCCAAAATCACTAAAATGCCTCAAATCCTATTGGTAAATGCAGTGACTCAACACATTCAAAATCCCTGTCCAGCACCCAAGCAATCATCTGGCAGCTCTGATTGCTTTTAATATGTTGGTGCAGGAGACACTTTTGCATAACACAAAAACAAAGATGAAGTAATACTCGCACATACACAAGATGATCGACCAAAAACAAAGCAAGTGGAATTCTAATGAAGCAGCACCACCCTGTCTAGATCTATTTGTTACAGTAAACACATGCACCTGTTTGTGGTCACACCCCTGGTCGGAGGAGCCTAACAACTTCTCCCTCCAGTAGTAAACAGAAATGAGAAGGACGGTACACTTCACAAGTGAAAAACAAGATGTGAGAGAAGTCAGACAATTCATCTCTCCTGCCTGCGTGAACATGCAAATCTGTATATGCATGAGCATTCAGTGTGTGGTTGTTTGTGTGTGTGTGTGTGTGTGTGTGTGTGTTTTGCTGTGGGGGGGGGGGGTGAATTTGGTCAACTTGCTCCGAGCAAAGCAAGATTAATGACCCTGAGCTCATTCCTGGCAAATGCCAAGATCCTCCTATGTGTGTATGTGAGTGTGAGTGTGTGTGCGTGTGCGTGTGCGTGTGCGTGTGCGTGTGTGTGCGTGTGTGGTTGACCTAATAAGGAAAGTTTTGTCCATATTATGGCTTTTAGCTGAACCGCAACATGCTCATCAGCTTCTGCATGTGTGTGATTAGTTAACTGGGGAAAAAACTGTTACGTGTCGTATATCAGCAATAAAGTTGTAATTTGCATTTAAAGCGAATCATATCAATGACATAATTTTAAAGAATGTAAGTACTGGACTATATACTCTTAGAATGATGTGTCCTAGAATTTAGGTTCAGTTGAGGATGTCTAAAATAAATGGTCTTATGCTGACTGTTTCCTCTCTAGTCTGCCAAATTATTTTCATAACACTAGCTGTTCATGTTATTTGACATCTTTATCACTGTTTGATAGCTGCAAGGCCAATGCAACAGCTCTGACTGCTTAACAATAGTGGGTTTGGCCTGGTGACAAGCCATCAGCTACACACACACATACAGACACACACAAACACAAAAGCAAATCCAAAAGACAAAGGCACTGAGAAAAACAAATAAACATGCACTATAATATGTGTACAGGGTAAAATATCAAGTCCATGCATTAGCGCAAAAGGCCAGTTGTGAAACCATAAAAGTGGGCATCCGGCTTATTCATGTATCACTTCATAATGTCTCTTCATACGCCACATCAGTACCCAGGAGAATGCAAATACTCATCGTACAGCACATATGGCTTTTGAGAAGGTGCGCACACACACACACACACACACACACCCAACCACACACAACAATACACTTCAGCACACAATTCAAGCTTGTCTAAAGCGACCTACTACAATAACAGACGGTAAAAAGGTTGGGAGTGAATAATTGACTAGTCCATTAACTCTCTCTCTTTCTGCCCCTCAATCCCTATCCCTCTCAACCAAACATGTTTCAGTCTACAGTTCATTTTACCCTTAGCTCACTATCATGTTGTAGCTAAAAACCCTTAATTTTGTTTAAAAAAATGTAATTTTACATCATCTGCATGGTTGAGTTGTTAGACTAGCACATTTACTGTGGTTGAGCTTTCTATCAGTGCACTATCCTGTGTCTTGCTATCCTACTAAGAAACCATTGCACGGGAAGTCACATTTTTGGCCTTTTTTTGTAGTTACCTGCACTAGCATCAAAAGTAAAACAAGAGGTAATCATTTTCAACTGGAACAGACCAAGAGATGTTAGCTTGAAAAGTGGCCTAGTGGCATCTGAGGGTGTCTCTGTTTGCACTGCATCAGTGATGTCATGCAAACTCACCGTCCATTCATTATTCAAACCAGTCAGGCTGACTAAACCAAACAAAACCATAGTATGATGCTCAACATGACTTACTGTATACATATCAAACAAACAGAACAAGTAAATGAGACTGCCAGGAACCAAAACAATGAACTGAACTCAAGCTTGTTTTATTGTAGGAAACTTTATCTCACTGTCCGAAAAAAACTAACTTGTGTTCTGTCCTTATAAAACTTTATAGACTAGCTATAACTTGCACTCAGTAATTAAACTGAAAACAATTAAATCTGTCTCAGTGTCCCCTCCTTCACTGTAAAATATGTACCAGCTGAAACTACTAATTTGTCCGTTACAAATATTTCCACTATAGATATGTGTTGTCTGACTTTTGTAGAGGTTATTAATGCACCATTAAAGCTAAGTGAAAGCAGCTCTTTGTATGCACCGTTTTTCACCTTCAACTGTCATCACCACCACTGCAACAATTTATGTATTCTTTGGGCAGAGTCATGGGCAGGGTCAAGTCAGGGTGGGAGACAGTGCATTGTATACGATACTACAAACATACACCCATATGTTAAAATCCACAAACAGGAATATACAATATTAATGCCCCAAATGATGGGAAAACATGGTGCTTTTATGCACCCACGTGCAGGCATATATTTCCCAGGGTGCAGGAGGACCGACAAAAAAGGTGATATTGAGAAATACTGATCAAGAGAAATAGCCGTCTCTAGTTCTCTGTTTTGCATTCAAGTGTAACTCTTTTACTCTTATGAACATTTAAACAATTTATTAGTCGGCAAAATATACCAGTTTTTCCCCACAATGTCCCTAAGTACAGCTACTTTCAGTTTTTATTTTATATCCACATCACATTGTTCACATGCAAGGATGGATCTTTACTGACTGTAATCACTCACTAGATTCTGCATTCAAAAATTCCCTCTACCTGTTGAAACATAGCATGTGCAAGAGTAATACAGTGTTAGGAACTGTGTGCATTAATGCGAAAATCCTGTTGTAAGGAACAGTAAAGTACAGCTCATGTGTAGCTCATAATTTGGTGTTGAGTGGGATTGTTTAAACAGGTAGTTACATACCGGCTTCCTGGGTTCCTTAGCCATTAATACTGTTAATCATTCATGAACACTGAAAACTTGAGGCAAATAACAAAACCAACTTAATCGTATTTGAGGGGCAAAAGCAACCTCAAAGTTCTGCCTATTGTTGTGTATAAGTGTGTAATTAGGTCACCTGACTGAGGCAAAGTTCCTATTCCCACACACACACATACACACACACACACACACACACACACCAACTTTCTCTGCACATTAACACCTCTCTACACACAGCAGATCCTGCCAACACAAAGGTGGATGTGTGCTTGTGTGGGAACAGGACACACATGAGCGCTCAGACAATCATCAGCAGTACAACCTGTCTGTGTTTCTTAAAGTAGCCACCGAACAACTGCATGACATAATCTATGTACTCACGCAAAAACACACACACACACGGCTTAGAAAAAAACAATTATCACACTAGGTTCCAAACTACAAAGCTTATTAGTGGATGACACACTCCTAAACTCCCTCTTAAGCAAATTCGCACACACACAAGCTAGTGTTCACATTTTGACCTAACCCATATGTTTGGGTGGGATAAGTCCACATCACCTCTGAGGGGCTTTAATGCATTAAGTCCTTTCATTCAGTTCCCTGTTTTTACAGACTCTACACCATAACAGAAAAAAATCCCATTAAAAGATAGATGTCTATTCAATTCCCTACTAGTTTGTTAGATGAAGACCTTTATTTATTGAATTTAAATTGATGAAGTCAGTTGCTTAACCCTGGATCATGTTCCAGTTTGAAATTACTCATTTTGAAGAGGAAATGCTTTCCCACAGTATTTACAATAGTAGTCATTATGGGAACAGGTGAGGTCTGTAAATGGTTAACTGGAAGTTCCAGGTGTAACGTTCCATTTCTGGTATAGATAATTTAGATGGACAAGCATATATCATTCCTTGTAAAGCAGGTTATAAATTTCCTTCAGTCCATAAAACAGAAAAGAAATGCCCCTCACAATTGCCCCATAGCTAAGGGGAATGTCTTAAAACTGTTAACTAACAATTCAGACCCAGAGATTTTCCTTTATAGCAATGTTGAATTGAGAATGTTGCACATCTTCACATATGACAGTCTGAAAACAAGTATTTGGCATCTTTGCATATTAAAGGGCTTAAATTAAATTAATTTTTGTCACATCATAATCATTAATTACTTTTAAACTGTTGTCAGCACTATATTCAACTTCAAACCAAATGTTTTAAATAGTAAACTAATCAACAATCTCTTTAATTCCGCTTTATACTAACAAAGTCGGCAGTTTCGCCATTGGCATGAACATTTACAGAAGAGGAGGAACTGAAGCAAATCTCTCATAAATGTTTGCCATTTTAAATTGACTTGTGAAAACCATTCATCTCCAAAATATCAACTATTTATTTGATTTATGAATCAATAATAGGTCTATTTTCAGCTTTGTAATCATGAATTTTTCCGATAATCCTGTTTTTAAATTTAGGCTAAAACATTTTTTCCTGGACAGTGAAGAAATGTGAAATAGAGCTGTTCACTAATTAAGATGAATTTAGGTTTACTTCACTTCTCTTACACAATACAGGACACAATATCTTATTTGATTAATTAAATTAATTATCTAATTAGTTATATTACACTGTAAGTTATATTTAAAAATGTTTCCTCGCTGCCTTTGTAACATATCAGGCAGCATGATATTAATCTAATCTTGACTGCTGGGATCTCATTCCCATTCTGCTCCATGTGGACAAGGGCACTGTTATATAAAAGCACTTAAGCTGATGAGCTGGTCCAAGATGCAGGCCGTCATGATGCCATCTGACTGCATACTCAGAGGTATGATGTCACAGTTATTGAGAAGTTTTAATCACAGTCGGATCTGTGTCCCAGGGTTTTGTCGAGGAATAGTTTCGCATTGTGTCTAAGTAACAAATTAGGTCACAACAGCTATATACAAACAAACATTCTGATAGGTCTGTTGAATTTTTTTTTTTTACAGTACCAGTTTTTGGTGTAGTGCTTTGTAATTTTTTAAATTTTTGTAGATCAGTGTGAAAACTCAGAATGTTTTCTATATTTTTTTTTAATGCAAAGTGACTGAACTTTGATCTCAACTCTCTTCGATTCAAAACAAAGGCTCAGTTAATGTCTGCTTACTGTGATTCTATGTCTCTGTTCTGTGTAGTGCTTGTGTGTGCTGTGTAGTGCTTTAGCTTGATAGATGCTTTGTGATAGGCTTTTTCTTTTTTTTTTTGATGATGCTTTGATGCACCACACACACACACACACACACACACACACACACACACACACACACACACACACACACACACACACACACACACACACGTAGAACCCCACATTTTAAGGAGCCTGTCTGCCATTGTAATGTTAAGCTAAGAGATGAAAGTATGGTGTCAGTCTGGCTCTAAAGACCCTCTCCCTCTCTTTCTGTATTCCCCCTGGACACACTCACACACACTCTGACACACACACACAAAATACACATACAGGCTCAGCAGACACCTCAATTATGATAATGTGGATCAGCATTAATGTATCCTTACAGCACGGCTGGCTTCAACAATGTTGTATGTGTGCATGTCCCAGACAGCGGGAGAGGAGGGGCAGCTACTGTATCTCATTTAACACAGGTTACTCCCTCCAGGAAAGCAAAGTGCTGAGGCCTTTTTCCATTTCTACCTTAATACACACACATGGAGATAATCACATAAAGACACACAGACTTACACCA